>UXGD01001605.1:0-33014 GCA_900474315.1 Torymus auratus
TATATATATATATATGTATATATATATATATATTCCCCTGTTATCATATGTATATAAAAAGTATATTCGTTATTTTTTATGTTTAATAACTATACAAATATATATTCAGTAAATATATTTATATATACATTATATCGACGGCTGAGCGAAACAAGATGCTATCTCGGCGGGGCTCACAGAAGATGCTATCTTGACCGAGTAACATAGCATTTTCCAGCTAGTTTTGGCCGAGATAGCATCTTCTGTGAGCCTCGGACGAGATAGTATAATCTGTGAGCCTCGGCCGAGGTAGCATCTTCTGTTAGCCTGGGCAGAGATAGCATCTTCTGTTAGCCTCAGCCGAGATAGCATCTTCTGTTAGCCTCAGCCGAGATAGCATCTTGTTCCGCTCAGCCGTCGATATATAACATGGAATTTGTTCAATCATCATATATGTATCATTTACCAATAAAACTTGTATGATTGATTATGCTAAGAATACAAAAATACACCGAAATTAATTTTTTTTTTGTCTAGCGGGCCGAAAGTACCACTTTTTCTCCCGGCGCCCGATCACAAAGGTTGTATTTTTGGCCTCACTAGGCAAAGGCCTACTTAGGTGCGTAATATACTATCATATTTGACCATCCCTTTATCTATTATTTTCATTTTGGGCTTAAGAAGTGATATCAGAAGAGATTCGATATGGGCTGGAACTTGAGTATGTCAAAGCCCACTGTTATTTATCTTATGTTTGTAGATATTACTCATAAAACACAGCAACTTCATAATATTAACCTGTTAACTGGTATTGTATCCTGTATGTAGAAAAAAAAATTGTGCCAATATGTGTACGAATTTGAATAACTTTCGCAATTTTCAATCGATTTTCATAAAAATTGGTATACAAATTTTCTTATATACAGTTTACAAATTATTGCGTATTTTGGTAAATAATAACCAGTTAAACCGGCTAATAATTTGAAATTTTATAGAAACAATTGTAACGATGTATTAATTTACTTTGTATATAAAATGGTATCACAATATGTTATAATAAAAAATATACAGATAATAAATGTTAAAGGGAAGCATAAAAAAAAATATGGAAAAACGTGAATTGAAAGAGCATTAACGTTTCAGAGGAGCACTTGAAAAGTTACTAATCGAAAAACAAATAGTACTCTGACGTCAATCGCTTTTTTTGTCAAGTTTATGCTGAGTCAAGTGTGAAAGAAGTCTTGACATTTAGTCACGATAAGTAAAAAAGTAAAATATCATTTAATACTTGAATTGTTTAAAATGATAATAAATAATAAATTCTACGTTTCCTCATAAGGAGGCTGTCAATGAGCATTATTAAAAGAGTATCGTCAGTTTAAATATTTATATAGAAAGAAGCAAGAAATTACCTTATTAATAACACGTGTGCCTCCAAAGCGATGAACAAACTCTTCCGGCGTGGCGACGGTAAAGTCTTTCTCGAGCTGGCGACTCTGGGCCTGGATCATGACCGTGCCCTGGGACATACTGGGCCTGCAGAAGGACACCGAAAACATGACTGGTTAATAATGAAGGGGCGCACAAGTATGGGTAAGAGAGAGCAGTGAACGTGAGCAGTCGGTGTAAAAACGCAAGTGGAACAAGATAAATGTGAATCAAAGGACGTGGAAGAAGGCAAGTGTGATTACGTCATTCCGTGATGGACAGACGGGACGGACAAATGAGACTCCTGCCTCGGCTTGGCACCGCTCGCGGCCTCGGCATCCGGCAGCTGTCCAGCCGGCTGGGCCTCGAAGCTGTTCATCCGCGAGAGGCTCGCCATCAGATTGTCCGAGCTCTTCCAAATCGGATCCTTCTCGCTATTCTCAGCAAGCACGAACCTCTTAATGCGCTTCATGCCGAGGGCATCGACGACCCAGCTCATGAATTTCGCCAGGCTGCACTAGCAGCATTTGAGCGCGCTCTCCTCTTCCGGCGCGCGAGCCAACTGCCGCGTGTGCATTTCCAGCCGAAGAGCCTCGCGTACGCCGAGGTGAGCGTCGACACGCGCACTTTCGGCCACCGCGGCAGGTAATGGCCACTCGGGAATTATAATACACGTCGCCTCTCGACTGGACTTACGACTGTGCGCCGGGGAGGGGACTTTTACTCGCTCGCTCTTCGCCTAGGCCATCGGAGAGAGAGGAAGCTTGAGAAGGTGCGAGTGCCTGAACAGGTGAGGAGGACGAGCGGCGCCTTGCAGCGACGCTGGCTGACTGTCCGAGCCGGAGCTCGGAGATGCCTCGATGCGGAAAAAGCGGACCTTGGAGCGCGAGCTACCTGACTGACAGCTCCCCCTCTTTCTACACAACACGTACCACGTGCGCGCCGCACTAACGTCTCCTCTCTTTTTTATTTCTCTCACTCCTTGCCCTGAGCCCGACCTTCTTTACGCGACTAATTTGCGCTTTTGACATAACTATACTTTCGCACTCGACATATCTTCAACATACGCAGACGTTCACACGGGCGTGTCTACCTATATACCTTTTGTGCAAACGATTTTCTAATGGAAAGCGTTAGGATGCCTTGGCAATACTGATGGAGAGATAACGAAGCGATATAGATTTTACACCGCAAATGATAACGCACTATCGCGATAAAAATTTTGGCAAAAATTGCTCAACGCACCTTTACGGTACACTCAGAAAACGATCCTCCTGCGTCAAAGAGAATCTGCCTATAGCAGGAGGATTTTCCGATAAAAATGGCGCCTGGAGGATTTCCTCCTATAAGAGGAGGAATATCCGCTCCGCGCAATGTTGTATTGCAGCAGGAAGAATTCCTCCTGTACATCAAATATTTATTAACAAACAAATAAATAAATAAATAAGTATTAAATTGTATTTGAATGTAAAAAAGTCTTTAGTTATTTTCTGAATTTATATATTACTTCTAGGGTCATCAGATACCAAAAAACGTGTTTTAAAGCGTTTTTCAGTCAATTTAATGAATTTTGAAAAATATCATTTCGGGGTCCGAAGGCCCAAAATATGATTCCTCCATTACTGACGCACGATATTCTTGTGTGGACGTGAGGACGTGGTTCTTCCCAGAAGTTTTTTCCCAGGAGGAATATCACCTTGATACAGGAGGATCATTTTTCTGAGTATAGGAAGCAAAATTTGGAGAGGCGCGAGGAAAGATAAATTACAAGAATTAGAATGGCATCATGTCAACAACAATACTCTAGGTATTCAGTTCACTTCACACAATTTTCACGTGAGAAATTTTTTCACATTCAACAAGTTTCTGACGATGGTCAACCTCGCTTACGAGCATTCAGACTTATGCATGCTTAAATTACTACGTCAATGTACCTGGTAGGAAAGTTTTTATTTTTCTAAACTACTGGCAATTTCCGCAATAATTTTTAATCAAGCAAGACTATTAAAATCAACGAAAATATACAGTTTCATTTTCTAACATATTACTCAACAACGAGATATTAAAAAACTTGTAGAATTTCTTAATATCATAAGTAAACAAAAATTGCTAGCTGTAATCATGACACCGATAGTGAACAGTTATAGAGTGAAAGACTAACATCATCTGTGTATATAAACAAGGAGTAAGAAAACTAATTCAAATATGTTATTAGTGTTATTGTAATATATACACACACACACACACACACATTTTTCGCATTTTTCACCAAATTCATTTATAATATCAAACTAATACTTCATATTATCTACATATCTTTATATATTAGTTATACGATATTGTAAAGGGTAAATTTGCCCGTTTAATGATATTAAATAAATAAATAAATACTTTCGGTGAAATGTTTCATTTAATTTTCTTGTATTAATAATACTATTTAAATATTCTATACTTATAGTGTTCAATACCGCTAAAACAAGGAAACTATCAATCGCATGGAAAAATCCATTAACGACATTCAAGTTTTATCAGATCTTCATAAAATATGATTAGAGTGGTGCGATGCAAACTTTTCTGTTGAACTGTTATAAATTTATTTTACGAATTTAAAATGTTTCAAAAATGAAAGGCGTTAATTTATTTCATTTCCTTTAACACATTGTCATTATACTTAAATATAAAAATATTAGGATGTACAACATCGCTCCATTCGTTCCACTCTGAACACAAAGATGAAAATGACATATATAGAAAAAATATTTATTCGATTTTCCCGTTTAGTTTTATATACAAAACTATGTAGCACTTGTTTATTACTATATTATCTTAGTTTTATAGTATAGTTGAAAAAAAAAAAAAATAATATACGAGGTAACTCGAGGTAATTTTTTGCATGCTTCTGCAAGCATGTTATTACATAATTTAAAAACAGCTAAATAAAAAAACAGGATAAGTGAAAATGAAATAATTTAGGAACCATATTTTTCACATTTTCTATAGCTACTTAGGTGTAATTGTGTGCCAAGAATGCTGTCAATAACGTGAACGCTGCACAATGTGATCATTTTTCAGTCATCAAGAACTTGTGGACCCTTTACATTTAACTGATTTTCAAGTCATTAGCACTCAAGGGGTTAAGCTTTTTCATAGAGACGGTACGAGGAAATGTGAGTGTAGCCGAATTACCCCGAGTTACCTTATATTAAATTCGGTATTGTCCTATAAAAGCATTTGAAGTATAAATACGAAATAGAAGTCCATGGAGTTAATATTGGTATACAAATTTATTACAATGATATTGTGATGATATTTTAATTACAAATGTGTTATAAAACCGCGGGAAAAATTACTGCATATATACAAGCATTACTTGTGGAATTACGAAATTTCATGAAATTTCCATAAATCTGATCGCTGAATACTGTTTGTAAGATCTTCGAGCCTCGATGTTCTATACGTAAAAAATTAAATATTCATTGGGGCTCGGGTATTGCGTGAGCATCGAAAAAACAGCGAATAACTTGACCCCGGAAAAACAGGTTCACCATTTTCGCTCAAACCTCGAGCTAGAATGAAAGTGTTCTTAAATAGTGAAAAAGCGGTTTGCAAATTGTAAGTTGAAAGCAATCGAAAAATAAAAAAAAGAAGACGCGAAGAAAGGCATTGTAGTTTGGAAAGATTAGCATAATCGAATATTTTGGAGGCCCGGATCGCGTTTGATGTATGTATAAGAATTAATTGAAAAGTGCTTGTCATCTACCTGAGGCGTTTACGCCGTTCGAGCAGCCCATTAACATGTTGCTGCTGTTGCTGCTGCTGAATGTGCTGCTTATCGCCGGGAAAACTGTCCCCGGTCTCGAGCTCCTCGCCGGTCTCATCTTCAGCCTCTCCCAGGACAAAACTCACTGGTTCCGCCATGTCTGGGCAATTTACAATACTTTCCTCCCCTCGACTGTGACTTTGCGCTTGCGCCTCTTCCTTAACGTTACCTTCAAGGGCAAAATTTACTATTTTTTCTCTCTCCTCTTATTTTGCTCATTAGATACAATCGAAAGTTAAAATTGTCCAGGCACCAGCCAACCCATGCACCGTTGGATATACCACCGCACTTGGAGCCCATCGTTACACTCTCGTGTAGATGCAATAATGTAATAAACCCCACAGGTTACATACTGTACGCATTTGTACATGTTCATGCAGTTTTTTTTCTCGTCAAAGCGGATGTATATATGGCGATGCTCACCCGGTTAGCGATCTCGAATGTGTACTCAAAATTGTATACGGCAAAGTTATATTACGGCACGCTGCTGCGTGCACGAGTTACTCAAACGCGATTAAACCGACAAACCCGCACCGATTGCATTCCTTAATTCCTTCACAAACACACACACACACACACAGAGAAAAAGAGAAAGAGATAGAGAGATAGAGAGCGATTCTCGGTAACGAATGTTAATGGGAATTATGAAGAGAGCGCAAAGTGTATACATGTATGAGAGAGAGAGAGAGAAAGAGAGAGACGATTAGTTGAAATGGGATTTTGATGTGGATGAATGAGTGGATGGAGAGCCATTGGCATCGAGCTGCACCTGCGCGCAAGCGAAAGATGAGAAAAATTATCGGGATCGAGAGCAGGACGAGGAGGGCCGCGCGAGTACCGATAAGAGTCTCCAGAACAGCCCGAAGCATACCAGCACTGAAGCGCGCGCCCGCGCACACGCACACCGAGTGCTGGCTTAATAATCTCCTCCTCGCCGACTTTTCCTTCTTCTTCTTCTTCTTCTTCTACTTGTTCCTCTTGTTCTCTGCTGGCTCGCACGCACGCCTTCTTTCCGGCAGGAGACCGCGACGACGACTGACCGGCAACTGCGCGCGCGGCTCGCTGCTCGCGCTCTAATTCGTTATTCCCTCGTCACGCTAGCGGATACACACTCGCACACGCATTATCTCTCGCACAGCACTCGCGACTCTCTTACACATATACGTACTCTCGAGTTCAAGGGTCAGGCACACACGCGCCGGCAGTCGAGAACCAAGAGACTCCCCCGGGTTATATATCTGGCGGCGTGTCAACAATCGAACGACGTTAAACTTGCGAGCGCCCCTTCATACTTATGTCGCTCGACTGAAATTCCTATCTGCGCTATCCACCTTTTCCTCCAACGATGCCTTTTAATACATATACACACACACAACGTTTTTCACCTATTTTTCTTAGCCCGCCTCTCCTTACCTTCATTTACAATACGTAACGTTCATACATTATGCATTCCCACTATAAATGCACTAGGAACACTCATTTTCGAACTATGCTACTTCTGCCGTTCAACTAATTCTCATTTATTTTACCGCTTGTCGGAAATCTCCACTTTTACACGTGATGGACATTCCTTCAACTCCGTTTCATCGAGTTATTACTATCCAATATTTATCAAGTGATGGAATCGTGCTAATTGTGTTATATTCATATCATCGTGCTCTCCTCGACATATAAATATAAAATTTGACATTATTAGTTTCTTTTTTCATTTTTTACTTTTAGATTAACTAACTTGAGTTCTAAATTCATATGGTTACCAGGTGTAAATACCAAGTGCTAAATGAAAAACTTATAATACATGCTCTAAACTAACAGATCCTATTTATGAAGTACTGAAAAATTGGTTGTGATAACTTGTATAATGATATTTTGTTGATTTTCAATTTTACCATGTCACAAATGAAGCACAGGCGACGGAAAATTATGAATAATAAAAAAAAAATTAAAGATGGTGTGAGCTGACGCAAAAAGTTACACAACTAGGTACGTATCGATGATAGCAAGAAATATGTTGATGCGTGTAAAACGATGAATAAACGGGAACAGCATATAAAGATAACCGTAATCGTCGAAATATCAAGTTCAATGTCAACCTCGTTAGGTTGAGAGCAGATAGCTGTGATTCAACTATTAGAATACGAGAATAAAAATGGTCAATAACAAATTAATCGAGCTGCCACGAATGTAGGGTAGGTATAATAAAAAAAGCAAGCGACGCGTATAAAGGGGCCATTCGACGATTAAATATAGGTACTTTAGCTTTTCATGCGAGCTTGTATAATGAATCTACTCGTGAAGTAGCGTGCGGCCTCGCCACTGTCCCTCGCCCGTTGCGCTCTTTGCCATTCAACAGCTCCGAAAACTTTGAAAACGGAGCTGCTCGCGAATCGGACGAGACAACAACACGCGTGTTCAGTGTGTGTTTACGAAAGTATGGCGCGTTTATTCCGATAGGCATCTCACAAAGCAACAACACAAAACGCGCGTATCGCAGTAGAAGCGCCGGTGGTGTCTCTCACTCTCAAGTCTCAACGACGCACGAGGAGAGCACGAGCCGCGGCACATGGCACGCACGGCGCAAAGGTAGCGCATATAGCCGTGTAGTGGCGAATAATCGAAAGATCGAGGGAGCGCGTCGATTGGCCGAGGCCCGTGTCAGGCGACAGCCGCAGCCACGCGGTGCCGTGAGCCGTCGCGAGTGCTCGCTCGAGCCTCGTGGCTCGTCGAGAGAGAGATAGAGAGAGATAGCATCGCGGCTGCCCATCATCACCGCAGCATGCACGCCCCTCCTCGCTCTCCCTATCTCTATCTTTCTCTGCGCCGCGCACGAAATTGACATTGATTCGATTCTCTCCGCGTCGCGTTACATGCATGGTACTTACTTACGACTTACGAGCGAACGAGCGGGGATACAGGAGAATGCGAGCGAGCATCTATGTGCATAATGACATGCGGGAGAGGGAAGAGCACGCGAGTCAGAGTACTCAGAGTAGAAGGCGAGAGGCAGACACTCACCGGTGACGAATCTTCCGGGGCGCGGGTGGAGGGACGGCCTCCTCCTGCTGGAGGTTAGAGTCCCCGCTGGGCTTCGAGCCTGCCATCGTCCCTGGGCTGGATCCTAGTGGCGCGCTGTCAGAAATAATGCACAGGCCGACTGACTCGTCTCCTCGTGCAGCTCCAGCCCGGTTGACTCATCGACTACAACGACATCGACTACGTTGGCCGATTATATGCGCAGCGACTGACTCTCGACGCGACAGTTGCAACCCCTCGATTGCTGGACGCATGTGCGCGCCTCTCGCCGAGTCTCACTCTTTCACCCTCTCGCACCTGCGCCACTTGCCCCTCAAGTCCGTTGCTGTGATTCGCCGCTGCCTGCCACCAATGCTGATGATTTTACTAGCTACCTATATAGTTCTGCTTAGGCTATGGTTAATTGGTTACGCTCCCCGCGCCGCCGGCTGCGCCCACTATCCATGCCAAATGTTATCAATTCAGATACAAAACTCAGTTAGAGACTCAGAGACATATTTTGCTTTATCGACTGATCCGCGCTACATCTTCTTTACCTACCAAGTTCATTCTTTCAACCGGCGAGCGGCGTTCGGCCGACAGCGTTCAAATCTTCAAATGCATTATTCCAATTAGAACATCACTCTTTAGTAGTTTCTCGTCGTTAGCGTTAGCGCAGACTCAGCATTTATAACAATGAGCACTTTTATCAATACGACGCCTCAGATCCTGGCTGACATTGTTAAACAAGTACGCAGGTATTTTTTTGCACTAATATTCGATCATAATCTTCGATTCTTTGTGCGCAGATAACAGGTCGGCTTTTGGAGAAAAGGCTACAAGAAAAAACTAAATCTTATATGAAAATTGATTTAAACATACTTCAGCAAGATGGGTTTTTCAGTATTCAAGTGACAAAGTGCAGCTGTGATGGCACTACAAATTTCAAATCTTTGCTTGAAGATGCTCTTAAGAATCCATTGAATTCTGAAAACTATCATCAAAAAACCATTGCTACAGTTTATGAAAAAACTTTAAATGGAGTCAAGCAACAAAATATTGTATTTAATAAAAACTTGTCATTTTCCTTGAGTACTGATAAAGTGTTTCAAGAACAGAAGGATTTGTCTTTGTATAAGTGTTACAGCTCTATAAATCTTTTGGTAAAATAAATATATTAATTTGTTGTTTATTAACATATTGAAAGAATAAATTAATAATCAAATTGTAATCAGTTTCAGGTGGAAAATGATCATATACAGACATTTAGGTCTGTATTATTGCCTCATATTAAGCAAATGGAAAGAACGCATCCAAACATAAAACTCTTATTCAGACAAGGTGAACAATGTATTCACAGAAGTCTCACCAGAATGGATGATATTATACTGTCATGTATGATTGTAAAGTCTTATTGTGCTAATATATTTGATAGTAGTTTAAAGAATAGTTATCGTAAAAAAGTGATAAATGAACTTGGTATAAGAAAGTCACGTACTTTTGGTGATGTTGTAGGATGGTTGCTATTATCTCAGACAAATAATAATTTTAGTGATCCTATTGAAACACCCAAATATGCGAGTTAAAAATAAACTATTACAGTGTATTTTAAAATTTCTATCACTAAAATTAATCAGTGATTAAATTAGTAATTGAAAAACATTTACGAGGTTTAGTTGTAAAAAGCAAATGAAAAAAAAGAATTGCACTTTTACTTTTTATCAGTATTTTCAATTTAAAAAATTTGGAACAATGTATTTAGTTTAATAATATTAAAACAGCTGAATTATTTTTATATCAATTATTAATATTTATTGATAAACTTTCTCTTTTATGAATCATTTTTGTAAAAAAGAATGTTTTTAAAATTGGCGGTTTTGAAATAGGTGTGTATAGCGTACTCTACTGCGCAGACGCAAAAGCACATCTTATACAAAACTACAAATCCGCCATTTTTATCTCCTCGTCGGCCGTTTAGTGCAGCACTCGGCTGCATACCTAGCACATCGCACGTATAGAGTAATATACCTATATACGTGTTGGGGCAAGGGGTATAAGGAGTGTACCTACAGTGGACTTGTATAGGAATAGTAGGCATGTGAAAAGAGTGGGAGTGGGTCGAGCGATTGTACAATGTACAGTACAGTTCGATGTTGATCGTTGTTTTTTCACCGTGTTCGCACAGGGACGGTAGAAATCTCATCACTGGACGTCTGTTGGTCGGCCGTCGACTTGAAGTTTAATCGAGTGATGATGAAATGCAAAGAATGGAGGACACTTGATAGGACGGTCAGTAGTGCCTATAGCACGCGCGCGAGGTATCACAAGCGACGATGCTCCGACTTGGGATCTCCGAGCACCGAATCGTCGAGTATCAGTGCAGAGCCGAGTGAAATTTGTTGAACGCGCGCGGGAGTGTGCGATGGAGCTTACGTTACAGCGCCAGGGTATACGAGAACGAAAGACGAAGGAACGGAGTAGGCGTAGACAAAGCTAGAAATTCGGATAGCTGCTGCGCTTTCCGTATGACTACATCACTACACGCTCGCGGGAAAGAGGAAGAGAGAGTGAGAGAAGAACAGATGAGACTGTGATGAAGGGCTGGGATGTGTCAGACTGTCAGTGCAGGGAACCTCGTCTTCCATGATATTTGACAAGAAGCCTAAGAAAAAAGCTCTTATGAGATTGTGATTTTGTGCTCCTTCGCGTCCACGTAAACAATAGCGGAGGAGGACGGGTGTAGTACCTACATAGTGAGGTACAGGAGCTACTCGCGCCTCTGACAGTATAGCAGGCTGAATGTTGCGCTGGCGCTTGTTGCCAGCAGCGCTTCGAGGTTATGTCGCCTTGGAGGCGAAGGAGGAAGAAGCATTAGAAGTGCTGCGCCGCCGTTAGCAGCAGCAGTAGCAGCAGCAGCAGCACGCTTTTGTTTATTCATCGCGGCGCGCCCCCGCAACTCCAGCGAGCGGCCCTCAGGAGCTGAGAACGCCCGCACGCTCCGATTCCGAGCAACCCCTGCATTACCCCCCCTCCCCGAAGGTATCTCTATACATCTATATACATATGCACATCTAATCCTCGATCTGTCTCTCTCGCGCGCGCGCGCTCGCGTTCGCATATACCTACCTATACACCACTTGCATTCGCATGCTCCAAGCGAGCGCGCATTTGCCGCGGCATTTAGGGTCATACCGTTTCGACGCATTTACTCTACTTAATGATTGCTGTCTTGTCCCGTGTTTATCAACTCCTTCAGCGTGACAGCTGTTGTAGCTTGGTTAGTGCTCTCTATTCTCTAGTTCTTTAGATATACTTATACGCCTACAGACTGATTCTTTTTTCTCTCTTATGACAACTCCTATCCATCTTCTTTCATCGATATTGATCATCTCTGTATCTCTCCATCTCTCTTTTTTCTTGACTTCATTTATCTGCTTTTTTATTTTGTAAAAATCAAGTTTGGTAGTAATAATATCCATTAATAAATCTTATTAATTGTCTAGGTAAATCACTTATTTTAATAAATTCTCATATAATATATCAAGTACGTTTAAATCATTTTAAATCATAAACTCGTCACTATTTTCTTGACAAGAAAAATTATCAGCAGAAATAGTTAAATTTTTATCATGTATTTATAAATGTATTAACATACCATGCAAATAACTTAAGAATTATAGGATTCTGTTATTTATTATAAGGTGTTTGTGTATTTCTGTAAAGTATAGTATATTCATATTTATTTTATAACTTAATTATAACTATATATTATTCTTTTTAACTTTTTGAGGCTCAGTGGGTCACGCAAGACTCAAGAGGTCCACCTATATTTTAAAATCTGACAATAGATATGTATTGAGTGACCCCAAAACTTACATATAGGTTTATTTCTTTGAAATGTTGAGATAAAAAAATTCATACTTTAAATAATTTATGTGCAAAACTGTGAATAATTTGAAATTCATTAAATATAAAGATATTCATGGTATAATTTTATTTTTATTAAATGATTCATTTGTTAAATTAATTATTAATACTAGAAGTGCAATATTTTCAATAGTTACTAAAAGAGTATAATATTACATATAAATGAAAATTTATAAAAAAAAATTTTAACATTCACCATTTTATTTTTTTAAACTTCCTCATGTAAAATGTTTTTTTAATTAATTCATTTGCATGATATCTTGGTAAAAGTAAAGAAAAAATATTAGTGCATCTGTGCATGTTGATGCAGCAATACACACAAGTTAAATTTATTAAAGTATGAAATTTCTATTTATATAATGAACTGAATAAATAATTCAAATAAATAATATAGTCTATATAAGTTGTATAATAAAAATAACTAGTGTTGTAGAAAAAACTTTCCGGATTAAAGATAAATTAAATTTTCTATTTTAGAACTTTAGTTAAAAGTATAATAAATTAATATAAATAATATATTTCAGTAGTATAAAAAACAGTTAATCAAGAATAATTAAGCAGCCAATTTCCAATATATTATAAAATGGAAAAAAGAATTTCGAAACTTTATTTGGTCAGAGTCAATCTAATAATATATATGGTTCTCATTCCGCTCTTAAAGAAGTATATTCAATTAATATGCTTGAAATGACGTGTCAAAATGTGAACTTAAAATTCTTCTCCTCCCTCTCGTAAAACTGTTATCCCCTTGTGGCTTCCTAGCTTTTGCGTGCGTCTCGGACTCTCTCCCTCTCCCGCTCTCCCTCTCTCTCTCTCTCTTTCCCTCTCTCATTCCCTCTATTTATCTGGTAACGCTACTAAATGCAGCACATGCAATGCGCATCGTCGTCCATCATTCGAAAGTCATTGCACGCCGACGCCCATCATCATCAACACTTGTCCCAAGGACTTTTCGCGCGAATTCGTGAATAAAAGAAAAGCGCCTCCCGCGATGATTAACAATAAGCCAGTCGCGTGACAGCTGTCTTATTTTCGTCGGCGCTCCGCGACGTACTCGGAGCTAATGAATGAAGAATTATTTTCAGTGGGCCGCTGCTGGGTCCAAGAGAGCTGTCGGACGGGGAGCAGAGGATGAACTGGCGGTGCCCGTGAGGACCGCCCTGCCGCGGCCGTCCCGCACTGGCGTTGCCGATGAAGAGACTGCAGAAGATGCCGGGAGCGTCGTTCGAAAGGCCCCGGGCTTACAAGCTCACCGACATTGAGCCGCAGGCTGGCAAGGTACTCTTCCGCTCATAATTATCACGTGCCAGCTGACTAATGCTCTATCTCAATCTCCCTCTTGCGATGTTTGCCTGCAGCAGGGCCCGGGCGGATGCGGCCGCGCGGCCGAGGACGCGGGCAGCCCGCTCGGCTCCGGGAACAACATGGGCAGCATCGCCCGCTTCCCCAAGCTCGACGAGTGCGCGCACTTCCACTATGAGCACGTGGAGCTCGGCAGCCTCGAGGTCGGTACTCGGCGCTCAAGTAAGTAGTCCGCCAACGCTAATCCCCCCCGTCGTCCGCAGGTGGCGGTGAGCGGAGCCGAGGAGCAGAGCCCCGAGAGCTTCGCCGTCCGCGTGACCTCCGGCGACGCCTGCTGGACGCTGCAGCGCACCTACGACAACCTCGTCATGTTCGACAAGCAGCTGCACCGCTGCATCTTCGACCGCAAGTTCTCCCAGCTGCCGGGGCTCAGCGAGGAGGACGCGCGCGAGCTGCAGCCCGAGCGGCTGCGCGACTACTTCCGGCGCTTCTCCGGGCTGAGCCACGAGGGCCTCAACTGCGGCCCGGTGCTCAACTGGCTGCAGCTGGACAACCGGGGCCGGCGCATCCTCGTGCCCGAGGCCGACTCCTGCCCCATCAACACGCCCGCGGTCGCGGCGGCGTACGCCGTGCGGCCCTACCAGGCCCAGGCCCAGGACGAGATCTCCTTCCAGGTGGGCGACATGATCTCCGTGATAGACATGCCGCCGGCGGGCGAGAGCACCTGGTGGCGCGGCAAGCACGGCTTCGCCGTGGGCTTCTTCCCGGCCGAGTGCGTCGCCGTCATCGGCGACAAGCTGCCGCGGCACCTCGGCTTCCCGCTCGCGGCCCCGGGCCCGGCCGCCGCGGCGCAGCAGCCCGCGCGGCTGCAGCCCGGCCGGCTCCAGCCCGTGAAGCCGGTGCTGCGCAAGCACGGCAAGCTCATCGCCTTCTTCCGCTCGTTCATCCTGAACCGGCCCTCGCGCCGCCGGCTCAAGCAGTCGGGCATCCTGCGCGAGCGCGTCTTCGGCTGCGACCTCGGCGAGCACCTGCTCAACTCCGGCCAGGAGGTGCCCTGCGTGCTGGGCTGCTGCGCCGACTTCATCGAGCGGCACGGCCTCGTCGACGGCATCTACCGGCTCAGCGGCGTCAGCTCCAACATCCAGCGGCTGCGGCACGCCTTCGACGAGGACCGCGTGCCGGCCCTGCACTCGGACGAGGGCATCCTGCAGGACATCCACTCGGTCGCCTCGCTCCTCAAGATGTACTTCCGCGAGCTGCCCAACCCGCTCTGCACCTACCAGCTCTACTCCACCTTCGTCAGCGCGGTCCAGTCGGCCAGCGACGCCGAGCGGCTGGCCAGGATGCGGGACGCCGTGCGCAAGCTCCCGCCCCCGCACTACAGGTGCCTACGTCGCCTGCGCCACTAACCCGCAGCCGCTCGGGCTCCGCAACTAACACGTGTGTATTCCTATGCTTGCAGGACGCTCGAGTACCTCATGCGGCACCTGGTGCGCGTGGCCGCGCGCGGCGAGGAGACGGGCATGACGCCGCGCAACGTGGCCATCGTCTGGGCGCCCAACCTGCTGCGCTGCAAGGAGCTCGAGGTGGGGGGCGTCGCCGCGCTCCAGGGCGTCGGCGTGCAGGCCGTCGTCACCGAGTTCCTCATCTGCTACGCCGAGCTCATCTTCGCGGCCGGGCCGACCGAGGCGACGGGCAGCCCGCCCCCCTCGGCCGGCCAGCGCCCCAAGTCCCTGGCCATCGCCGGCAGCTCCGCGCGGCTGCTCAGCCTCGAGGAGGCGCGCAACCGCTCGCTCGTCGCCGAGCCCGAGCTCATCGAGGTGGGCGCCGGCTCGGCCGGCCTCCCGCCCCACTACCACACCATCATCGAGCTCCCGGCCGGCAGTCAGCGCAAGCGCAACGGCTCCAAGCGCTCGCCCTCGCTCAACTGGCGCGCGCTCTTCGGCGGCAAGCCCGCGGGCCCGAGCCGGCAGCCCAGCGCGAGCAAGGGCGGCCGCTCCGCCGTCGAGGTCAAGCGGCCCGAGGAGACGAGCTCGCTGCGCCGCCTGCGCCCGGTCAAGAGCGCCGACAGCCTCGACGGCGCCGAGGACGGCCTGGGCCCGCTGCTGGGCCCGAGCTCCGCGCGGCCCTGCGGCCACAGCCGCTCGGTCTCCCACGACTCGTACTTCGAGCACCTGGGCGACGCCGCGAGCGCGGCCTCGCCGCTCGACCTCTCGGAGATCCAGCTGAGCTTCGACCTGGAGGAGCGCGAGATGCGCATGCTCTCGGAGGGGGAGAGCGCCCGCCAGTCGCTCGAGGCCTCGCCGAGGCGGCAGCGGGCCGTGGAGCTGCCGGCCAGTTCCCTCGGCCCCGAGCTCGGCTCGGGCGGCGGCGGCGCGGCCCTGGCCGGCGGCTCGAAGCGCAAGCGCTCGAGGCTGGAGGAGCGGCTGCAGTGCGAGGTCGAACTGCGCTTCATCGACAGCCAGAGTCCCGACCAGGTGAGCCGGCCCGCCTCCGACTTGCCGTGCGCGCTTCGGCGCTCCCGGCTTCTGCCCCCACTCACTATGCCACCTTCCCTTTTGCAGGTCATGGTGTCGGCGGACGTTCACGAAATGGAAACGCCGTCGCCCTTGCCGACGCCGGGCTACCTGCCACTTCTCTCCGAGGGCTCCACGCCGTTGACGCCCACGACGACTCCCGCTGCGGTTAGCCCGAGAATAAGCTTCAAAAGCTTCGTGCTGCCGCTGGAAATAGGCGAGCCGGTCAACAGCGCAACCACGGCCGCGCTCGACAAGAGCAATCTGCTTCACCCCTGCTTAACCAAAGCGCCGAGAGAGCAGAACTCTCCGTGCTCTCTCAGTTTAGATTGCAATGTCGAGGACTCTTCGAGCAAGCAAGCCAATGCTATGGATGCTTGCGAAGAGTTTCCCGATACACCGGGAGAGCGCTCATCGCCTCTTAGTTCCCAGCATTTGCCATTCATCTCACCTCCGTCGGAGTCAGTTGATCAGGAGATGACACCTTGTGACAGATTGCCAGATTTGGATAAGACTAGCGAGATGACCGAAACCGCGTATCATGGGTAATTAATTTTTCCTATTAGCCTTTGGCTAACAAGCAAGACAGATCTAACCTCGAAGTCCTACGTCGTGCTCCATCGTCAACCTCCCAGACAACAACTTGACCTTATAATTAACTTTAACCGTGCTAACTAACTCATCAAATAAACACACACACGACTCAAAGCAAGATTCGATATTTTTCATATGAATTTCATTTCAGCCTTGAGGTTTCTTCAAGTTTGCCTAATGTACTACTACATCGAGATGAAGAACGGCATAATAATGTAGACAAGGCGCTTGGTAAATCTGAATCAACGAAAGCAGAGCAAGTTTCGAATGAACAAAATATTAACGCCTCTGATTTAGCAAATATGACTGATTTGGATTCTCTAATGCCTTACGAGCAAAGTTATCAGCCTTCTTCAGACTCCAATTTTAATCCTATTGATCTGCTTGACAAAGTTTCGAATACTGAAATTTCACAAACAGATAACTATATCAAGAGTGACCTAGAAAATGCCGAAAAATGGTTAATTTCTGATTTATCAGAAGGTATGTCAAAGTCATACAATACTTTATCAAAATGTTATATCTAAGATTCTTTCTGATAACTCAATTTACATTATATTATTATTTCTAACTTTGCAGATTCAATGGCACTTTCAAAAGAAATTAGTAACAAGCAATTACAACGAATTACAGAATCGAAAGTTTCTCAAATGTTGACCACGGAAGATTGTCTATTGAGTTTGAACAATCCTAAAAACGACGAAAATTCTATTTATTATTCTATATCGGATAAAATTTATGACAGTGGAAGAAATGAACAATCTCCAAACTCTAAATTTAATTCGGTATGTGGTGATAATACATCGAGCTCATCGCGAACTGACGATTCTCATCAAATGGAAACAACCAAAATATTGAACTTGGTATCAACGAAAATAGACTTACTTCCTCCAAACAATGATTTAGAAACAAAGTGTCAAAGTAATTATGAAAATTCAGTTTGTGAAGTGAACGCAAATATCAAAAGCCTTAGCAGTTATCAGAATGATCAAATTGAAAATCAAATATCCAGTTGGAATTCCTTGTTGGACGATAAAAGCTTCTGCCATACTAATCAAAATGTCAAAGACAAATCTACAGATAGTAAAGATCAAAATAACAAATTCTTTAGTGATGGAAAATCTGGAGTTACGCAAATAGCCGATTTGATTCATAATCAGCAAGAAAAATCAAGTAAAGATGATACTTATGATGAATCAAAGGACAGTAATAAATGTATTCAATCGATCCAAGTGTCTAATTGTAGTAATGTTTGTTCTACCCACAATGAATACATGATACAGGAATCTAATAATTCTAATTCCATAAAAGATACAAGAGCACAAGACGATTTAGACGTAGTTGTTCCTTCAGAAAGTGCAGCTGCTGAACCTCAAGAAATGGCTCATGTTCCAGATATACTCTCTGAAAATAAAGCTTTAAATAGATCGTGTACTTTTTCTCCTTCTAATAATACAAACCTCGAACAAGATTCAACTATACATAAAGATACTGCTGCTATTTTACAAGAGTTAGCATTGCAAAGATTATCTGGTGGAGATAGAGTAGATACAATTCCTTTGAGGAGAAGATATGATACTGACGTTATACGGGATAGACGCAGCTTTGATTCGGAAATTGGTCGAGAAATTGTTCGTGAACATAAAATGAAACAAGAGCTTGAAAATGCTAGAGGGAAGTTGGACGAATGCCTTGTTAGCAATCATGGTTTAAAGTAAGTTAATTTTTTTTTAACCTATAACCTATTGAAGTTTTTTTCTCGAAAGCCTAAAGTGATGTATAATAGATTTTGATGATGATTAAATATATTACAATGTTATTTAATTACCAGAAAAGATGTAATCGCGCGCGCGCGTGCGTGTGTGTGTGTGTGTGTGTGTGTGTGTGTGTGTGTGTGCTTAAATTTTTGTTTTCGTGAACGAAAATTTTATTTTTTAAATTTATAATTGAAAAATCATGTGTAAATTATAGCGTTCCAGTGTCACATTTACCACCATGTTTGCGAGCTCGTCATGCACGAGCAACTAGAGCAGCTTTAAGTCGTTCATTGGGAGAAGCAAAATTCAATAAAATGACGAGTGGAGGTAGTGTAAGTAGTGACGGTCAGCGAAATACAAATAAAGGGGAAGTTTCACAACAACATGGTTCGACGCCAAATGTTGGTAGCAAATTAAGTTCATCTCAACGAATCTCTGAGAGGTCGACGCAGTCACTTAACAAAAATCTCGGTTTGGATCTTGACGATCCCCGTTGTCGCGAAAGAATAGAAAAGTACAAAGAGGAAAGAAGAACGTTTTTACGAGATAAGTATCGGTCTGAGAGCTTTCGAGCTCAAACTAGTCCAGCTGTTAGTAGTGACGCCACGAGCAATAATGAGGACGGAGAGCAAGCCTTATTGGCCAGACTGAAACAGCGAGCTTCCAGACCTTCTCTACTTTGACCACCGAAAATCGATACACCAAACAATCAGTTAAATGTTGATTATTGTACCGAGCCAACTATAATAGTATAGATCAAGCCTAATTGTTATAAAAATCGTGCAATTGACTTTCATGAACTGTGTATTACTTAGAAAGATTTAAAAAAATAACTATTCTGCACGATACGTTAGTATTTTGACACGTTAAAATCTTCATTTTTTAATATTTAATTGCAGTTTATTGTTTATACATTTAAATATTGTTACTTTTTTTTTTTTTTTTTAAATTGCTTATACTATAAAAACAAATTTGTTAAGATTTTCGGAGTCTTATATATTCTTCTTGAAACTGCACTCTAAAAGTACCTAAATCGATTTTTCATCTCTTATTTTAATCTAATTGACGAATGCTTATAATGCTCAAAATATTGTCAAGCTTTTTATTCTGTCAGTGAAATAATCTTATAATTTATAAAGCACATGTAACATTATATCAAATGTCATCTGTTAGAAAATTAAGTTTTCCATCGTGGACTGGTCTACTATGGTATAAAAAATATTTTGTATATGTTAATTTTCATTTACTATATTTTAAGCCTTAAGTTAAATTATGTTAAATTATGTCTGCCTGAGCACTCATGAACAACATTATGACAAAGATGGTGATGTTTTAAGATCTGCATTACCCCATTGTCTAATAGGTGGTTAAGTTTTTAGGTCCTAGCTTGTTATTTGACAATGAGTCCATAGTCACTTTTAGTAGTTTCTTGTAGCTCAAAGGACTCAATTAACTATAATGGTTATATGAATTACAAAGTGATTTCTATTAGTCTCTTGACATTAGGTCTGGCAGCAAATACGACGACAATACGATCGCAAAGTATTTATGTGCATAATATCATTGAAATCATTCTCACATCATTAGAAATACTTTATAAATCCAGAGATCATACAAAATGAAATAGATAAGAGTGTAGCTGTCTGTAATTTTTCATTAAATAATTACGCATGCAAGTTAATATTTTTCGCGTGCGTATAACAAATATATATGCTTATAAAAACTTCTCAAAATGTTGATGAACATCGAATAACTTTTCTCAAGTTCAATATATAAACATAAATTGGATAGCTGCACTCTGCATTACTCAATGTAGAATAATTAAAATATATTTTTCAGATCCAATATGTCTGAAAAAAATTTTTGGTATATAAAAGTTGAATTATGCCATATGTTGTTATAAAAAAATATATTTCTCATTAATTTATAACATTTACATTTTTCTTTTTTATATACTGTGCGACTTTGTTCATGATATTTTTTTTAATAAAAATAAATATACAATTATTAAAAAATTCTTGTATTAAATATTTGTTGATAATATTATTGAAACCCCCTATGTAACTTACTTTCTGAGAGTTTACAATACTTGCCTTTGAAACGTTCCCGCGCTATTATTAATCCTAAATTTAAAAAAAATTTGTTGATAAAATTAAATTTTTTAAAAATAAGTTTTTAAAAGTTGTCTGCAATTTTTTTAGATTTTGTAGAGAACACAAAATCAAGAGTATATACTTACTATTATAAAATTTCCTAAAAAAATTTAAGCTTAGTCTACTTGCATTATAGTATTAATTGAATTGAATTTTCTTTTCGCTAGAAAGGAAAGGCCGTTCATACTGTAAAAGTAATATAGTACTTTTCGATCCTACTAGTACGATAAGTATCGCACATCATTTTTTGACACATCGTGCGTAAAGTGCGTTTAGTAAGTATTTTAGCGCACGCTTGAAAACCTAAACGTGCAAAAAAGTAGTACTTTAGAGTGTCAAAAAATAGTGTTTGATACTCGTGAGAAAAATGATTCTGACACGAGCGTGATTGTCGCCCTCGCTTTGCTCGGGCGACCAATTCACACTCGTGCCAGAATCATATTTATTAAACCAATTAATTAACAAGTTATACATAATGAAATTTTGTTATTTTATGGAATCTATGAAACGTTTAAATTTTTAATTATAATAACTAAAAAATGTTATTTTAATTTTGACAGAGATTGACTGGTCGGGTTTCGGGAATCTGGTACCTAGACTATTCCGTATACGGATTGCGGTCTGCGGGTAACGGGTTGAGCTTGGACGAATCCGTCAATCCGGGTTCCGGCGAAACGCGAAATAGCAAAAGATTGCCATAGGGGGCAGCACGAGCCGAGTGATTAGAACTGTGTACCTACAATCAATGTTGTGTGCATGGATTATGGAGTAAAGACCGTCGTCAGTGCCGCGAAATTCTTGCAACGACCACAAGGGGTGACGATCAATAATTTATTGTTAAAAAAGAAATACGTGCTTTTGAAGAAAATGGGATACGAGGGATAAGGGAAAGCAGAGACACATACGTGGAATCCAATTTATTTGCGTTTACTAAAGGAGAAACCATGTTAGACAGCTTCTTGTGCAGACAAGCAGAGTTCGGTATGGATGACAGCCGTGAAAGAGGTGTGTATTGCTAATCTGTGTGTATGATATGTATACTTTTACGTTCTCTACTGCTTATACTACATTTTATACATATAATTCGATATTATTAGTCATTTTACCTCAATATACTATAACTTTGATGAAACGGACATTTATAGGCTTCCCATTTTTTTATTCTTCAGGTTTCTTTTTATATCATGAGATAAACGTAAAGCTTGTTTAAAGTACCTTTTTACGATTTGTACTTGACAGGTTATACATATGTAATACATTTATTTTTACGATTTATATTTGCGGACGCGCTTTCACCAAGTCTCACTTTACTTATTTTACACTTACAAGTTACAATTATGATCACTTTAATTTTCTTCAGAAAGTGATATTGTCTTACACCCGTATTTAAAATGAGTAAACTAAATTTTTATGCATGCTGTAATAATCTCACAATTTATTATAACGTCAGTATACTAAGTATCAAACTTGTAATGGAATTTTGAGTTTTATTAATTTCATGAAACAATTTTTTAAATGCAAGAATTAAGTTATATTAATGAAGGCAAATTTTTTTTTTAATATTTAAAGGTGGACCAGAATGAAATAATAATCATGCCTCATGGCTGGAGGCGTTAATACTAGAAATAAACAAAATGAAACACTAGTTCGAACAGAATTATGTTTATCATCTAATCGTCACTCCCATTTACATTGTAAATATAATTTGATAAAAAGTAAACGGATTGATGATCAAGAAAGACAAAAGTTTAAGCTTCTTTACTTACAAAATATTAATAGATTGCAACAAGATATAAGCAAGTATGTAAAGATATTAATACTCTGAATAATCAAATCAATAAACTTTTTTATTTTTTAGGATAGTTAATGAATCTCTACATTGTGATTTAAAAATCATATATAAACATAAAGTAATATTTACAAATCAATGCATCATTAGAATCAGATCACCATGGTTCTATAATATAGTAAGACCACACTTATCCTACACAAATGAAACTGCTCTCTGTTATATTAGACAACCTGGAATTTATCGACAAGTTAAAAATTTTGTAAGGTACTGTACAAGATTATAAATATTTAAAGCACAAAATACAAAGTATATAGACACGTGCTTGCTTTTGAGATAATGTCTACATTAAGACTGATGCTTTTTATCAGGGTGCTCCTGCACTCCTTGATATTATTACGTATAGTATGTACTTGATTTTTCAAAGACAAGTATTTTATTTTCATTACGTATAATTCTGTAATATAATTAGTATTTGATAAAATGATAAGAGCTTTGTGTTGTCATTTTTTCTATCAAAATTACCACTTAATTTCCTCAATCATCTTGAATTTTCATTTTACAAAATCATTTTTTATTATATAATCATATCTAAACATTTTCACTTAAGAAGAGACAAAAACTTTTTATTGAAAATTAATTAAAAAATTATGTAAAAATTTTCTCGATATTATGTAGTAATCTTATAACTTTATCTTTCAGACTCCTTTACACCAACTTGGATATTTCACAGTATGAACAATTTCTCATAGATATTATAATAAATGATTCATGTACATTTTCTAAAATTCCTAGAAAATCAGAGAGGTTGGTTTAAAATATACTTATTCTTTTTTATAAAAAAAACATTCAAAAAATTTTATTAACCTTTACAATATAAATCTTTCTTTTAGAGAACATTTTTATAATAAAAACCTTAACTATTACATAAGTCACTGTTCATTCAGAAATGTGACCGGCAAAATTTCATTAGAAAATAGTCCTACATCATCAGATATGGCAGACTCTGGATTAGAGACAGGATCAATGATTAGTCCCCAAGAAACTGTTTCTGAAAATTCAACAACTGATTTAGATGAACCAAACGAAGCTGTCGTACATAAAAATGGAAATATATCACAAGCTTGCCAAGAAACTTGTTTCAATAACATTCATACACATGATCCATCTAAAGGGATTGGGGGAATAAATGACGAAATTTCAGAATATGAAAATCGTGTGTTAAATGATCCATTTTATGAATCAAATGATGAAAGTGATAATGATGATAACCACCAGATTCATATGTACATGCCAACAACATCATTTCAATTTACAGAACCTCAAAGTACAACATTAAATATTGCATCTGGTAAAAAAATTGATGACTCATTTTTAAAAAGTGATCAAATTGCTCAAAACGGAAAAAAACCTAATATAACTATAGAGGTAAATAAGAAATTGTCATTGTAGCCAAAAAATACTATATACTTTTTGTGTATATATATTGCATTCATTTTTATAATAGTATTATTAGAATTCTTTCTCTTTTATAAAAATATGTTAAAGAAAATGATTGTGGTTAGTTTTTGATATAAACTTTTGAACTAAATATAATTGTAGTACAAACAGAAATAGATTTAAAATGAATATTTAACTTAATAAACTTTTTAACTTAATTTTTGGATCTAATTTATATGAAAATATTTTTGTTTAGCGGCAGCAAGGAGATACGAATACCTCAGCAACAAGCAACTATTATTTCATTGATGCTTCCAGTTTAAATGATGACATAGATGTTCCAACAACAAATGTTGTTGGGTACCCAAATGACCTTAATGGAGGCTTAGCTTGGTCAAATCCTCAGTTACCTAGCAGTTGTTACATTCCTACATCTAAATCAAATAATTTTTTTATTAGTGATGATCCTTTAAAATTATCTCACCGAAAATCAGCTAATGTGCAAAATCAATATCAAGAAATAGTAGAATTAGAAAAAGATATTAAACTCTCCGAATATCTTGAACCATTTACAGAAAGTCGAAAAGTTAAAAAATTTGATTCTCAACAAATACAAGATAATTTAAATGGGTGTAACAATACTAATAAAGAATCTTTGGTAGTAGAAATAAAGGAAGCTGATAGTGGAGAAAGTGCTCAACATTCACCATGTCCTGATAACACAAAAATTGACAGCGTACAAAAAGTCCAAGAGAGATTAAGCAAAATTGACTTAGATCTAGATTTAGAAGAACAGCAGAAAGAAGATGTAGAAAGGAGACCATCTCTCATTAGAAGAAATACTTTTGAATTGGATGCGAATGACGAAAAATTATCAAGTCTTCGACAAGAGTATGAAAGACGACAGGGGAACCTCGTGTTTCAAAATTCCATTACTCAATATTCTCAACACCGAATCGACGGTGAGCCTTATTTTGACGATTCCGTTACCTGTGGTTCAACTGTTAACGATATAGTTTCACAATCTGATTCTCAAATTGCCATTGCAAGTTCTTCTAACTTTGTTTTAGATAAATATGATCTTGATACAACTGAAAAAGAAAATAAGCTCTCTACCACAAATGATGAATGTGCTGCTCATTCCATAGCTAGAAGTGCTAGTGATAAATTTTTAGTAAATTGTGAAGCTGAAGATGATATTGCTTTCCAAAGTTTGCCAGTTACGATTAATGATGAATTAGGTATTAATTCAACTAAATCTAAGCTAAGACGAAATGAGGCTGCACCCATTATTTCTGGTGGATCGAGTTGTTCCGATTTCCAGAAGCCCACTGACAGTCCAATTGTAAAACGCAAAACTGAGTCAACTCCGATTGTTTCTGGTGGCTCTATTGTTGTGTCTGAGACTCAAGTTAAAGACAAATTTAAAAACAAAAGCAATCACATGTCTTCCTCTATGACGGCTTGGGTTGTGGATATGAGCGATTGTCGAAGTACTGAAAAGCAGTCTTCATCAAGGAAAGTAAAAGAATTGCAAGCTCTCATGTCTTCAAGCTTTTCACCTCTGACAAATTCCGAGAAAGAGCAAAGCAAAGAAAAAGAGCAAGAGAAGGTGCAGCACTCAAGTTTAGGATATTTCGTTAATCTTGAGGATATTAAGAGTCCCAGAGAAAGCGGAAAACATGAAATACGTAAGCACAGACGACGTCCAAGCGATACTGGCAGCGAGAAAAGTTATTGCGAATTTTTTGTTGATTTATCAGATAAATCATCACCGAATAAACTGACTAGCAAACAATCAGAGTCTGTTGCTTCGCCCGTTGCTCCAAAACGAATACAAGAGTCTACAAATGACAGTAAAAGAAATATGTTTTCTATGTTTATAGATTTGAGTGAACCTGAGACGCCGGCAAAGAAAAACGGTGAATTAACGGCAGCTTCCTCTTCTAAGTTCGTTGACGAACAAGCACAAAAGAAAGACTCAGACGATCAAAGTACCGAAGAAAGAAAACCCAAGTCTGGCGTTTTCATGTTCATTGAATCAGATTCTCCGTTAGTGAGACGACGAACTCTCTCGAGTTCACGGCCTGCTTTCAAGCGACACTCGTGGAATACAGACAAGGTTAATGAGCAATCTACTCCAAGCGAACCATCAACAATTGTAGGTAAAAGGGTGCACAAGCGGGCCCACAGTCTCTCTGTTGATCGAGTTGGAGACTTTCGTAAGCTGCTGGGATACAAATCAAGCAATTCTAGTCATTCGTTACACGAAACAATAACCAAGCTTGATCAACTTGAAAGCGATGATTTGAAGCAGCAAAAGGAAGATGAAAAAAGACATGAAATAGAGAGGAAAGAAGATCAAGAAAGGCATCAAAAGCAAGAGCAAGAAATGGGACTTTCGCGTGGTGTGACTGAAGATGCGTTAGAGTATGATTTTAGAGATACGCCTCCAAATTCGCATGTTGAAATTATGACCGAAGAGTTACTAGTGAGCTTAAAGAATCGAAATTATCAGGAGCTCGGTGCTGTAAATGAAGAAACAAATAAAAATACGAATACGAAAACTTCGACTCAACCAGACGAATGCTGCTCCGAAAGTTCCGAGACTAATCAAACGCGTAAAAGCGAAACCTTCGACATCAGCAGTAGTGCTAGCGGACCGTCTTCTGCTAGCGATAACTTAGACTTTAAAGTGAATGACTTGCTTGATGCCACGCAAACCAAGTATGATATTTTTACCGATTAATAATAATTAATACAAGCGTGGAGATCTTAAAAATATTTCCGTTCTACAAACATTTTCTATTTGTTTGCAATAATAATTATTATTATTTATTATTAATATTATTTAATTTTTTAACCAATAAATAGATACATTTTAAATTTTAATTTCCCAATAGTTTTAACCGGATTAGTTAGAAATAAAATGACTTTAAGGATAAATTGTTATTGATTGAAGAAAGCTTGTAATTCTTGAAATTGATTATAATTCAAATCACTCCTTAATAATAGCTATATAATATATTATTCATAATTTTATAAATTGTAGTATTATTACATTGTAGTATTATCAAATATTTTTACTGTTTTAGATTAGTTACAACAAGAGCTACTAAAAACCAAGATGTCAGACTGCGAAGTAACGAAAAAGTTATGAAATCGAATTTGACAAACAGAGCTCCTCCGGCAAGTTTTGTCAGATTGTCTGATCTGGACAAAAGGCCGCTATCCCAAAGCACAAATGCAAGTTTTGGAGTTGCTACAAGTCACGTAAATGCATATCGTTTAAGTAATAGTGTTAGTGAAACATCGTGGATCGAAAGCAAATTAAGCGTGTCAACGAGATCTAATGAGCCATTACACAGAACACTATCTAAGAAGCTTCCTCTAAGTGGATCTCTCAAACATTCTGACAATTTGGATGAATTCGGTACTGAAGGAGACGCTGAAGCTTTTATTTCCGAATCAGATTTATCTAGCTTACAAAGCAGCATGGGTCGTTCTGGCCAAGGTAACATTCAAAGCAATCAAATGTGATCAACAATTTGCTGTAAGTTACATGTTAATTTAATTCTACACAAAATGATTTGCAGGAAGTAATGAAGAAACAGAAACCTCCACTAGCTTTGC
This sequence comes from Torymus auratus, assembly GCA_900474315.1. NCBI lineage: Eukaryota > Metazoa > Arthropoda > Insecta > Hymenoptera > Torymidae > Torymus > Torymus auratus. The sequence continues at coordinate 27,351 of UXGD01001605.1, forward strand.
TCTAGGAAAACCATATAACAGATTAGGAGAAGATTTATTAAGAATGTTTCTCGAAGAGATTAACCCCGACGTAACAATTGATGTCGGTGGGCGACGCATCAGAGCACACAAATGTATATTAAGTTCACGTTGCCAATATTTTGCAGCTATATTGAGTGGTGGTTGGATTGAAAGTGCTGGTAATATTATCTATTTGCAAGGGTATGTAAAAGTATCAGCCTCATAAAATATTCAATAAGTAATGATAAATTATGAAAATTATATTTATAATAAATGCACTATTTTATTTGTCAGATATTCGTATAATGCAGTTCATTTTGCATTGTGTCACATATATAGTGGTGAAAGTTGTATACCGGATAGTATAAGTATTGTTGAGTTAGCCACATTGGCAGATATGTTATGTCTGGAAGGACTTAAGGAGGTCATAGGTTTTACTTTAAAAGTGAAATACTGTCACTTATTTCACAAAGTAAGTGCGAATATTTATACAATTTGAATTATATATGATTAAATTATTGTTATTAATGTTTTTAGCCGTGCACTGGTTGCGCTGTAGGTGTCCTAGAATGTATGCCCCTGGCAGCAGCTTATGGTTTAGATGAAGTTTATAGGAAGTCCCTTAGATGGGTCACGCGACATTTTGTACGAATATGGCCATCAAAGGAATTCGCAACCTTACCTAGAGAACTCATGGACAAGTGCTATAATCAACATATAGTTCACATGGTACAAATAAATTCTTATACATATAAATTGGAAATACAAATAAATATATTGACAGATTTATCCTATTTGTCAAAATTATTAATTTTTTCAGTCTCCAGATAACGTATTACAAACTATAATGGATTGTGATAAACTTTTGACTACATTGCCAAACGTTCGGTGGGCTGAACCAGTATTCCGATTAGTTTCAAATCTTCTTGATGCTTCTATGAAATATTTAACAGATAATTTTTCAACTATGCTTGGAAATGAAAGTTTTCAAAGTTTGGACCGAGAATTAACTTGGAATATCAGTCGTCTAGAAGATCACCTTTTAGCAGCGGCCGAAAGATTGCCACCCGAACAAGCTTGTAGAGCTTATTCAAAACTTGATAAAATGTTTAATAGTACATTTTTAGATGATATTCAACCTACAAAATGCAAATGGAGTCCCATATTCAACAATTTAATGAATAAGATAAGAGGACATGTAGAAAAATGTCTCGTGCGGGATGCTGCTCGTGCAGCTAGGACTAATGCCTGGTTGAAAATGGATTTGGAACTTCGCCGACGGATACAAGAACTTGCTTGCCTTGTTATATTGCCTAATGAGGTGCCAACTAAAAGACCATCAAGACATTCTAATTTCTTAAAGGTAATTCATTAGATTTTACTTCATATTGAATAAATTCATTTTACTTTAATGTTTTTATAATTCTAATTTTATTTTTGTTTAGGAACCAAAAGAACGTTTAGAACAGCCAAAAATACCTATTAGTCGAACTCCACCTAATAGGAATTTAGACTTAAGAAGAGTGAAAATGGCAATTTCAGAACACAATGATAGAACATCAAAACAGACGCCTCTTCTTCAAACTAGAAAAGTAATGAATAAACCTAAAACTGATCCACTAGAAAGAAAGCTACAAAATGATAAAATAAGCATTGACTCTAACAGTGTTTCTCGACCAAAATCATGGCCAAATAAAATTGAGGTAGACATAATTGCATTATACAGAGTTCAACTTATTTTATAAATAATATCGTTATCTTGTTTATCATTTATAGGTAAAGTCAAGGTATTTAGAGCCTAGAAGCAGGCTCACAGTCAAAGAACCAACTGTGCAAGGGACTCAGGAAAAGAACTTAGTTCAACAGAGAAAAAAAATAATGATCTCATCATCTGATTCATCTCGGACTTCTAGCCCTGCAATGAAACGTGCTGCTGAAAAGAAATCGTTATCAAAAGTGAGTAAGGTTCCAATGAAAAAGGATGGTAAAGCTCTCTCCTCAGATAGTCTTACGGAGTCATCATCCCGATTAAGTATAAAGAAAGATGTCGCAAGTAAGAGTTGTGGAATTACGAGACCAGAGTCACCCTCATTAAAAACAAAGGAGAGTCTTGAAACCGGTTTATCCGTAGATTCATTAGCTGAATCAAAGAAGAAGCCACTAGTGAAGAAAATGAATAAAATGGATACATCCATGTCCACGGATAGTTTGATGACCGATATTACTACAATAACAACGCCAAAATCCATGGCAACGAATAAGTCTTCTCCAATTCTAGGAAAAACGAGCGGAAATATAAATATCAATCATGCAAGAAACTATGATAAATTGAAAAAATCTTCACCACCAGCACAACAACGTAATACTCCCTCTGCAGTACGTAGACCAGCTAGATCTTTAGAAAGTTCGACGGCAGCTAGTAGAAGTAGAGCAGCTGCAACAGTCAATACATATCAGGGCTCTTTAAGTTTAAGAAGAAGTCTCTTAGATGCAGCAAAAGCTCCTGACATTCCTAGCAGAGTCCTGAATACTGCAGCTATGACACGAACTAATTTGCGACAAAGTACTCACTCAGTACGACCATCTTATGCAGGTTTAAATAAAACTGAAAAGTGTGAAAGAAAGGACGAATCTAACACTAATAATCAACGATCCAGTTCGAGTCCTGCGAGCAAAAGATCGCCTAAGTCGAATGTTAATTCTAGATTGACTAAATCTAGCATTGCTACAAATAAACAGAAGACAAATAAAGTTGAAGATAAATCCTCTAATAAAGGCAAGTCTCAGACTAGTAATGGCGCTGATCGAGATGGTCCCAAGTTCCTTAATCAAAGTTCGAGGTCAGGTACATTTTTGAAAGATGAGCCCACAATTTTAAATAAATCAGATATTGAGACAGCTGCCATTGATGTCTAATTAAAAATCGAATAACTTTAAAGTGCTAATAATGTATTTGTACATTGCATTAGTGATCCTCTATAAAATTACAATTCTCGTAAATCATACATCGTGATGTAGCTCAAAGAAGCATATCAACTTCTGAAAAGTTGGTTGATTGCATGAAAATTGCATTTTTAATAGGAATTTCATAGAAAATCTGATAAGAAAATGAATTCTTGTAAATTTTAATCATGAAGGAATTTGAAATCGCTACTTGAATTTCGTACTATTTATTAGTAATAATTATAATAGTTATACAAAAGTTTTTGTACGCAATTATATTTCATTAGCTTTATTAATTTATATTTTTTAAATTGATTCTGAACAGGAAAAATTTAAATATCCATAAAACGTTTTTTATTTGTTGAAACTGAAATTTTGATGCTTCTTTATTCTATCATTAATAAGAAAGTATCAGTTGATTATCTATTGTTGAGACTTTATTAAATTAAAAAATTAATGTTATAAAGTGCTTAAATTTAAATTATTTACATATATTTAATCTGTGGCTGTTATAAAATTACAAAATATAATTTTTATATAAGAGCAGATTTGAAATTTATAAGAGATGAAAGATGGTCATTAATGCAATCAAAAATTAATTGAATTATCTATTATACGAAATATGTAAATTATAAATCTAGATATTTCCGAATAAGAGGATAAACAAATAAGTGAACGTGAGTCATTAGGTGAAGATCGAAATCGTTAGTTATATTGATGGTTTTGCTTTCAAACATTTCAGACTATATATGTCTTCTTATAAGGGAAAACCATTTTTTCCCTTAGTAACAACGTTGCCATCCATACATCCATATAAATCTATTAATCTGACTCTTAAAAAAATGCTATCAACTTAAATTTTTTTTATATTTGCTGTACATCTAGTTTATTTTATTAATTTACAAAATTTATATATACCTATATTTAATAATGTACATTTCTATGCAATATTTATATCTAGTCATTGCGATATATATTTTAAATATTTACTTTTATGTAATGTTAATAAATAATTGAAAAAGTGTTTAAGAATAAAGAATGTTTTTTAATTACAAAAACCTTAAATTTAATGATAAAAATACTATACATAAAAATATAAGTAGTATACATAAAAATTATTACATATTATACAATTTTCAAGCTGGAACAATCTTATTTTCATAAACTAAACATCTAACAATGTTCCTCTTGTTTTCTTAATATCTGTTGGTGGAGGTACTGCGATCTTTCGTTTATTCATACCTTTCCTTTCCATTTGTTTTTCAATAATTCTTGCATTGTTTGCATAAGAATCTGCTACTTCCCTCTAAAAATTATAATAGCAAAAAAATGAATAATTTAATTCATAACAATAAAAAATATTAAAAATATGATAAAATATGAATTTTTAACATGTGCAATCAATACCCACCATTAATATTAAATTTATAGAAATTAGATAATAATTTTAAGATATTTCTACTTATATCAATATAAGAAACATTTAAAATGGAAGAATATAACTTACCGCTTCAATTTCATCTTCTTCTTCATCGATAGTAGAGACTGTTACAGAGCTGAACTTTCCCATATTTTTAGTATGTTTAGTCACCATGACTTTCTTTGGTTTTTCAACTTGCACTTGATTGTAAATATCAGTCATTGGACCTTCTCCTGAGCTTTTAACCACAGAACCTTTAACGATAAACACCACGTTTGGGGAGGATTCATGCTTGTAGTACAGAAGTAAGCCACATCTGTAAACAAAAAATTGAATTAGGAACAACATGTTCCCTACATAGGAACACTTAATTATCATAAAATGACAAAACTTATAATTATATTTACTTTTTGCATTTTTTCCGATGTTGTTTTTCAATTCCTTCTGGTCGTTTCAAATATGTGATTTCATCTTGTTCAAAAGTCATTTTGTGGGCATGTTTACTTCCATCAATTATATGAGCTCCATCTCTTTTGCGAAGGGGTAACTTTTCCAAAGCACAGTCTAAATAAAAAAATAACATTGATGTTTTTGTTGTATACATATAATATTATTAATAACGTAAAAATAATTACCTAAGATAAGAGTCATTTGTCCACACAAACAATAATAAGTATGTAAAGGTTTTTCCTCACTATATTCTTCTTGGTCTTTTGTATCAGAACAAACTATACTTCTTGACACTACTTTTGGCATTTCTTATTATTATTTTAATATATTTTTTAACGAAAAAATTCGAAATTATTAATTAGCAGAAATAGAAAGTTAAACTCTTGTATTGAGTAATGGAATTTTGATAATAGGTTTGATATATAATCGATAATTATTAACGAATTACTATACTTGCTCCATAAAGCATCTATAATATACAACGAACAGCTACTTTTTGTTTTGCAGTTGCAAGAGGTTAATGTCAATCCATGTCCATGAACTGAGCTAAAATCAGAGAATATAGAATATATATTATCTTTACTAATAGAAGGCCGGAATCCGGATCCTGGGGGTGGAGTACGTATAGTGGGGTTTCGGTGAAGCGTGAAGCCGAATAAGCGTTAGTTCCGTACCCCATGAGGCAGGCGGCGCTACATTCGAGCTGCGCGCAAAGTTTAAATAACTCATAATATGAAACCACTTATCATACATTTAATATTTGCGAAAATCCTCGGTTGGGTACTAACTAGTTAAAAAGTTGAAAGTTAAGTGAGAAATGTTAAAAAGTTAATAATTTTGAACTTAACTTG
>UXGD01001606.1:0-33004 GCA_900474315.1 Torymus auratus
CTTTTATATTAAACCTAGTGAACTTGTGAATTAATATACGTTCAGTTAAATTATTCTTAAAATTCAGTAACAGTGTAACTTTTAGGTTTTTTCAACTTAAGGACATTTTTAACAGTGAATCATTTAAAAAGGTCTGAAACCTATAAATACATTTCATTAAAATCCATTAGTTTTATTTTTTGTGGTAAGTCATTAAATATAATTAATAGCTTTGTATATATAGTTCAGATAATAAGTGTACTGTGAGAGAAGAATTTATTTATATTTAATAGGAAGACATATTTGAAACTGTACAGACCAAATATATTTACTTTTACCACACATATTAACTATAAATACGTACATCTTTATAGTAAGACTTCGGAAATTTCTGTCATTTCATTTTTCTTATTTAACCCTTATTTAATATTAATAGTTACCATATCTCTTGTAAAACATTAACCAGAAGCTAGCTATTTTTTATTTAACTTTATTTTACTTATTTAAAAACAAATATTGCTTGGCTTTCAGAATTATGTGATACCAATCCGAAATAAATGATGGCATTTACACTTCATAAAATATGTATTTTAAGTAATAGTAGAACTTTTAGGTAAATTATATTATTTTGCATTATGATTTTGTCTAAAAGTAATTCCATTTAATTAACACGGTAGCTATAAAATATGGTTAATTTTCTACCAGGGATATACTGACTATAAATAAATCCTCATCCCAGTGTAGGCTTTCATTTAATCATTTTCAGATTTCACATACTCACAAGTCTATTGTGGAAGAAAAAAAATATTGACATTCCTCCGCCCCATAAATTCTTCAATTAGTCAATACTTATTGCCAAATCACGCGTTAAAAATCGGCAAATACGTCTAAACACACCATACATCTCCGAACCGCCAAAATTTACGACTCACGGCAATACAAAACAGTTTAAAAAAATTGCATACACACCGCTGAACAATACCTCAATTTCAACGAGCGCAACGCGCCACGCTCACAATAAAAAAATCATTACGTCGAACAAATTGAATGAATAAGCCCCGCACTCGCACGCTTTAAAGACTCTCTCACAGAGAGATCTCCCTCTCTGCCATATACGACTCACGAAGCTCACGCCCGGCGCATCGAAGCCTTTCATTTTACAATTTGTATCGCGCTGCCATATTCCACGCGCACGCGGCCATAAATAACCGAATATTATACGCGTGTCAGAGACGAGCCGCTGCAGAACGCGCGCGTGCATTCGAAATGTGCAGAAAAGGCGAAAAGGCCGAGGGGTGGAGTCTAATTTCCAAAGCGAGAGAGACGAACTCCCCCTCTCATCGAGCCTCTTAGGGAAATTTAGGGTTGCACGGTGGCTAGACTGCATCGGGCACAATAGTAGTGCCGCTCCGGCTGCATGCCCATCATAATATAAGTCTACGAGAGAGTGAGAGAAGGGTACATGTATATGTATGCAAGAAAACGCGCGTGCGCGATCACGAAATTTTTATCTTCGTCGAGGCGCGCTGGCATCATGGAGTGGTATTAGGGGGAGGCGCAGCTTTTCACGGGTGGGTGAATTCCTTTCGTGGAAATTAATAGCGCTTATATATCAATGGCCTCTCTCTCTCTCTCGCGCGCGCGCATGACGAATGGCCGCCGTCGCGTCTCTCTCTCTCCTCGAATCCCGTAAATTTATGCAGGGCTGTGCAGCAACGGCGGCGGTGCGACTGCGATACCATAATGCGCGCGAGTATACTATATATATACGTGTGTATAATGCGAGGCTCGTGCGAGTTGGGCACGAAACGTTCTCGCTCGCTCGGACTTTTTTTTCATTGTCATTTTCTCGCTCGTCGTTTTGTTCTGAGAGAGCAGCCCCTTTCTTTGATACAACAGAGGGGATGCGTATAGCAGCAGAGAGGCTTGTTTTCGTGCGCGATACGCCGAGCGAGAAATTGGAATATTCAGCGCGCCGGCCCTCGTAAAGAACTATTCACGCCAAGAATATTATTTGGCTGTCTGTATGTGTGTGAGATGCTCTCGAGGTTGTGCGCGCGCGCCCCAAGCGTTGAAATTCAAATGCGAGTGCGCATGGAGATATTTGTCTGAATTTTTTCCCGAGCCCGTCATCTCTCTCTCTGTTTCGCGTGCCTCGAGGGTGCGAGAACACTCGAAGCCAAAGAATAGCCCACTTCTTCGGCGCTTTTGTGCGAGAGAAGTGAGAATGTCGAGTATGAGGAGACAATATTATTGTGATTATAATATAAAACGGAATTGTAGACGTTGAACTGGATTGTACCAATTTAGATATGACGAATAAAATTCTTATATCACTTGGACGGTAAATTCAAGAAGACCAACAACGCCATTAAAAATAATTATAAATCACTATTTTAACACTTTACAAATTGATTCGAATACATCAAAAAAGTCAGGGGAAAAAAAGTTATCTCTGCTAGCCACGAACGCACCAGTCACACGAGCTGGCCCTTCTTCCATAGCCTACTCTAACCCAATGATAAATGACCACTTTTTTTATCACGGAAGAATGCAAGTTACACAAGTCCCCGCGCGACGCTCGAGAAATTTTTCATTCACGCTCGTTCTCACCCAACGCTCATATATATATACACACAAGCCTGCATATACGACTCTCGATCAAGAGGTACGTATATACACCACGTCTCTCGTATACACGCGTGCAAGAGCGCATAATACGCTGGCCGCGCTCATTGTTGCTTGTTATTCCGGGCAGCAATAGATCTCGATAAGAGGAGGACTTGACTCTCTCGGCTTTGACCGGCCGCATGTGAATTAAGCAATCATAGCTCTGGGGATATAAGCCCAAGCGAGTAAAAGACTGTGTGTATGTTTGTGTGTGCAAGAGGGCCATTCGTCACTCCTTGTCAACCGCAGACTTTTGCCCGTGAGCGGCATTTACTTATATACCTGCGCTCGCGCCATCGGCCTCGCCTTATCGCAATCTCCGCATGCAGCGCGATTATCCGCGCGTGTGCGGCGCCCGACCACAAGCGCATTCGCATATACACTATATCCACACAGTCGAAACGAATCGCGTATATATATACGTGAGATGACGGCCAGGGTCCGCGCGCGCCCGTAACGTTGATTTACCACTCTTGCGTCGGATTCCTCGTCTTTTTTCATCGCCTGCGCGAGCGCGCGTGTTTTATTCTCTCGTTCCTTCGTTCTGCGTTGCTGCTGCTGCTGTCTCGCGCCGCTTTCAATTATAAGCAGGTTAGAAAAGTGCCAGGGCGAAAGAGCGAGCGTTTTGTTTTTGCGTCAGAGAGGCTCTTGGGAATTCCTCGATTCGTTCTCTCTCCGCTGCTGCGCGAACGCAGGTTGTGTGTTTGTGCGAGTGATTATTTTTTTTCCTTCAAGTCGTGGTTCTTCTCGCTGTTCGGCTCGGGTATAAAATATGCTGGCGTTGTGCGAGAGCTCGGCGACGCCTAGACACCCGCATAATTTATGTGGCTGTTTGTTAACTTGTAAAACGCGCCGTTCGAGATTCGGATTTTTTCGCGTCGCTCGTGGGTGAAAAGCGTTAGAGAGATAAGGGATATGGGTATAGAGAGCTGGTGATATCGTTGTTTAATAATCGAGTGGATGTCTGAAATAACGTATTGTGTTTGCGCACGGTTAGAGAGATCTTGGGAGTAATTCATAAATGACAAATTGTATACATGTTTTCACACGTATTATTTTAACGATCCGATAGTGCGATGGTAAACTTGTTGGCGAGTAAACACTGTCTTGTTGAGAGGTGTAAGGGAAAGTTATTACAACGTAGTCTATGCGTTTTAGAATAAAAATGTATAGATCCGATTTTTAAGCGCACCATATCTTATTTACATGTTTATCCCAACCGTATACCTTTGTAAACTTTGCTATTATCTTGACATATCATTAAAATAATCACAGGTCAAAATCCTACCACTATCGCACGTTTTTAAAAATGACAAAACAAGTATCCATTACATCAAATCACAACACATAATTATATATACCAAGCTTTACAACTTCAACCACTTCTCTCTACATATTACCAACCCTACTCAAACTTCAAACAACAAAAGTACTTTCATCCCATTACAACATAACAACTCTCCTCACCGAAAAGAAAATTCCCACCCATCCCACCTATACACTCCTGATCATACCCATCTTGCAAATCCAGTCACCTCAATCTCCATCCACATCCCATCACGGCGCGCGCATAATCCAGCTAATCCGCGTCGTAAGGCCAGTGCACCCTTCCCGATTAATTCGCCGCTGACGCGGCTCTCGCTCTCTCTCGCGGAGGCGGAGGAGGTGTTGCTCCGTAATGTCGTCCGCTAACGAGCAGCAGGCAGTATATTAACCACTCCTGAGCGCTCGCAGTTAGCGGCGGGGGGGCCCTCGCCCTCGGGTAATGGGGGGAGGAGAAGGGGGTAGTGTATTACGTAACACTAGAGGTCTTGCGCGGTAACGTTAAGGTCCTCGGGAAGACGACGACGTTGCTGGAGAGAGGAAGGGAGAGGAAGTGCTGCAGAGGCCACGTGGTATATCACCCGAGGCGCAAGCGGGGTGCCCGGGGAATCGCGCGCGAGTGCGTTGATGAACGGGGCACCTTGCGAGTTAGGAGGTGCAAAGATTGTCATCGGCGCGGGGCAAGTGTGGGCCGGTGTCGTGTGCTGGAGGAATCGATCTTTGCGGTGTATAAGGTTGGTAGATCGGTTAAGGATCTGCGGGTGGGGTATACTTGAGTAAGTTCTTGTAAAATGTTAAATTAGGAATGTAAGAGTTTTGGTTTCAGTAATACTCTAATGCCGAAATAAATTACTTTAAAGAGATCGTAAACTGTAATTAGACATAACAAATTAAGGGAGTCGTAAATTTTGAAGAAAGACAAAAAAAAAAGAACCGCGTGGCTAATTATTTAATCTAAAATTAAAGTGTACGAACATAAGTTACCATCAAAATCTTAATCAACGGCAATCATTCTCGAATACTTCAAAAACTCAATTCATAAATTTCTTAATCGCGAAAATTTTACGTGCGCGATTAATCACGTGTAATTCCAGAAGAACATTCGCGTTAATTGAAAGTAAAACGGCGCTCAAACTCGAATCACACACACACACACCACAGTAGCTCGCGCATGAAAGTCCTTCTAAATAATTTCGCTAACACGTAAAACACGTTCGAGATAAGAACAACTCCGATGCACGCGAGCGTGCGCTTGCTCGTAGGATATCTTTTGCTGCACACTCCCGTCATGACCACAGCACATAAAAAAAGCGAAATTAGCGCGGACTTTTTTGCCGACCAAAAAGAAGTCTTGGTAACCCAGAAAAAAAGGAAGTGGCACGCGTCGTCGGGGATAATGGATCGCTCGATCTCGCGCACAGGCAGAAGGCGGGAGAAGTGAAGAAAACTGCGAAACCGCACGTCGAAAACCGCAAAGTGCGCCGAGTGAAACGAGCCTCTTAATGGAGTGAGGGAAACGGCATTAAGCCGAAAGGGCTGTACGTATACACGCGAGAGTGAGAGAGAAAGTGAGCGAGGGATACGATTCATAAAGCAGCAATTACTATGTGCGCGCGCGGGCGCAAGCGCACGGGACAAGACCTAAGTGAGGTAGGTAGGTGCTCCGCCTTGCAGAGGTATAATATGTATACATCATAGTAGCATGCATTTTTAGTCATGTAGCATGAGTTCTAAAATTAATTTTTGAAATTCTTCAGGTAATTGTCTTACACTGTAGTTGAGTCTAGTATTTTTTGTCAATATTATCGATAACTATAATTATGGAGCGTGTAATTTAATTCAATACGAAGAAAAGTTTATTTCGTTCATTTATTTTAGAGATACTATAAATTTATTTTTCTTTAAAATATTGAAATACATAGAATAAAATCATTAAAATGTTTTAAATAATTTTCCAGATCCTATCGCATTTCTATTATTTCTTCATTTTTTTTAAGAAATGAAAATATCTTTTCAATTTTCACAATATGTACGTGCCTCGAAAACAAATCTTGTAATTTCTTATACCGCTCGGAATCCGAACTCCATATCCTAATCTCAAATATCCATTTGTATCGTATAACCAATTCCCAAACCACTTTCTCCGAGTTTTATCAGTCGGAGCGATGATACGCTACGCGTGCACGGCTTATCGCAATTCTTTTAGCTTGCAGTATATCGACACACACGCGGCGTCCAACAACCCATACCCACACACATGTATATATATATAGAACGCGTCCGAGACGCTCGTTCACACGCTCCCGTTATCCCAAAAGGGTACTATACGGTCGATTTTCGTATGGGGACGAACTAGAATTTCTTACGTATATACGAAACTAGCCAACTGTTGTGCGACAGCGCTTCGATTCGGGCCAAAAACCATTGTTCCACGCTATTATCGTCACCGCTACGGATTTTCGATTTCGTGCCGCCGCCTTTACGTATATATAATATGTATCGGTAGCGCGCAGCGATGGATTTCGCGATCACGAAAATGGCAACCGCGGGTACGACAACGGCGTCGTAACACGAAAGTCGGAAATGGATTTTGCTCGTCGTTGCCCGGGAAATGTGATATGCCGTGAAAGAGGAGGAGGAGGAGGACGAAGGACCTCTCCGTGAAACGGAGACGAATAGATGTCTTGGCGACGACTCGATACTGCAGGGAGCGTTCTTAATTTTTCGATCAAAGTTTTTACCGTGGGTCCGTGTTGTACGCGTTTCTTTTTTTCTTTTTTTGTGCATTGATGGATTTAGTTATTTTTTATTGATTTTTACTATTAAGAACATTGACTTACATATATTCGATATCTAAATTGTAGATTCGGGTTCGAAGACTCGAATGACAGTACGCTTACACCCAGAAGTAAATTTTTTGAAATAGCTTGTAGGTAACTCACCTGTAACAAAGAAAAGATAACAAATATAAATAAAATTGAACTGTCGATAATTATATAATATATTTTCAATAAAATATACATTGTAACCATTCTTCGACTGTGATTATGCATTAGCGGCACATCAAACCCTTCGTTCATAATATAAAATTTTCTTACTACTTTTACTAAATCTCACCTTTCATTAATATCAGTAATTACAAATTTTTCATCTCATAACGAGCTAAAAGATTAATATGGTACAGAAGGCAGAAATAAACGTCTAAGCCTACTCAACAGCGTGCGCCATTTGTCTCTTCTAATTAGCCAAGAGCCATAAGCGCGTGAATCTCTACCGAGGCTACCTACATTAGCTATCTCTCTCTCTTTCTCTTCACAGCTATTGACATGCCTCTTCCCCCCTCTCTCTCTCTCTCTTCCTTCCCCTCTCTCTTCCTCTTTTTCTTTCTTTCTCTGGCTCTCGGAAGTGGCTGATATACCGAGGCGGCAATTTATCGAATGATAAATTCCTCCGAGATAGGATCGCGGCGCGTCTAGATTAAACGATGCCCCTCTCTCTCTCTTCCACCTCCTCTCTTTCTCTCTTTCTCGCGCACGAAATTAAATATAGGGTCGAATTGCAGCCACTTCGGCTAGGAGAACGAGCTATAGCTGCCACTGCTGCTACTTCGTCCTCACCCCAATGCCGCCCGACTCTTATCTGCCACCGCAGACTTTACTCTCTCTCTCTCTCTCTCTCTCTCTCTCTCTCTCTCTCTCTCTCTCTCTCTCTCTCTCTCTCTCTTCTACGCTCGGTATCCCCGCTCTCGACAAACAGCGGGCGCGCGCCCCTTCTTGCGGGTGTATACCTCGCGACCCTCCCGTATTAAGCTTCTTCTGCGGGTTTAGCCCGCGCCATCGTTCTCGCACGCTCTTTTTTGCGGCCGATTTCGAATCTTCGCCCCCGCCCTGTATACGGCGTGACTGTACATTGGCCAAGGCGATTCGTCGTCAGTATATATAGCGACGTTGGGTATACACACACACACACATACATACTTATCGGACGTGAAAATCTGTCGCGCGCGCGCAAGTATAGCGAATGCCTGGCGAGCTTCCGCGCAGATTGGATATACGGCTGCGACTCGCTCAGGCGGGAAATTAGTAGGAGAGAGTGAGTGAGATAGAGATTGCGAGCTGCAATTTTCAGATTGCGCCGATGTTGTAAACAATTTCGTAGTGTATACGCGGCGCGTGGTGCATTTTTGTCGTGCGGCTATATAAGCGTGCTTTTCTTTTGCGCAAGGCTATACGTCGCTATAGGAAATTGGCGAAATGCGAGAAAACCGAGTGTACAGTAATTAAATCTTTGATTAAGGAAACAGTTATGATGAATATTTACAAGAACCCGATACGATCGGTCGATCTATTAAAATTTATAAGTAATTTATGCATTTTCCTATATACAAACCGCGTAAAATTGTCACTCGACTACGGAAAAAGCGAAATAGCTACATTTACAAATCGCTCGACTTCTCGTGGCACCAATCTATACGCACGAGATTCGATCGCTAATCGACAGCTATACGCACTCTGCTCAAACTTTTTTTTTCGTACGCACGCGAGATCGCGGCCTATATATCTATTGATTGCAAAAACACGGCAAAAATTACCCCTGTCGGTAACTGTATTTCATCGTAGCGAGCGATAAATTATGTATAAGCCACCTTATATTCACGAGAGCCGATCTCTTATACACTCTCTTGTCGTTTCAATCAGTGGTCCCCCGAGTGTATTAAAAATAAAGGCTCTCGCTCACACACTATATACAAAAAAACGAGGGGCGACGGTAGTAGCGCGTAGTATATAATTTATCGGGCTCGATGCCGCGAAACAAGTAAATCTCGCAGAGACCGACGTGCGACGGTGCAAAAGGAATATATATACGCGCGGAGCCGCACGCTTAATAAGCGCGAGCTTCGTCGATAATGCAAGCGCGCCTCGAGGCCCGACGCGTCGCGAATGCGAAGGAGGAGGTGGAGAAAGGGATTGCCGTCTTCATAACGCGATTATAAAGCGAGTATAGACAAGGGAGAAGGGCGCGCGGGGAATATATAGAACCGATAAAAACAGGTTGAACCGTCGATGCGGATGAACATAGTTTTTTTTGCTATATGAATTTTTTTTTCTAAATTTTTTTTCAGTATTCCACCCTTTTGCAGCTAGAGAATTTTTGTGAACCATTTGTAGGTTATTATAAAACTTACTACCCTCGTTCGAAAACCGTTCCTTCTAAAACACATTTCGTGAGCGCCGCAACCTCACGAAATTATCGATTCGCCCGGCGAGTTTTCCGTGAACTCACGGTGGGCCTAAAAATAGGCGCACCATCGCTCCACCTCGACGCTCCAACACGAACTTTTATACATATATATTCACTATTCTCTCGGATAGTCAAAAAACACGCAATTTTCACTGGTTGATTTATTATCACGTCCCCGCGCGAGTCGCACCAAGCCCGAAATAATTTATGACCGCTTTAAACGAACGTCTCTATTTGTATCTTAATCGACTTTCGAAAAATTAGAATTTTATCAACTCTGCTGATGTTTCCTCCCTATATACATTATAATATACGTACGAGGAAGAGAGAGAGTTGACTCTCTCCGCGCGGAAGGGAAAGAACTCTCGAGTGTCGGATTATTCATCACGAGCGCCTTCACGGTACACTGGGCCGCGCGCTCGTTTCTTATCCGACTTTATCATCATACTAGCCGCGCCACACGAAATGAAGTAGTGGGCTACAGAGAATCGACAAAATGACTTCAGCGCCGTCCGCACGACAATACCGACAGCTGTAGACCCTCGAAACCTTTCAAGCTTGGCTGCACAGCAAGCCCCTCTGTGTGCATGCACGCGCGCGCGCGGTTATAGGGCTAACCCTATATTCTCCCCCTCCTGTGTGTTTCACGATTTAATTGCAGTCGAGCCGGAGAGGCTTGCGCGACGAACGGATGTCGCCCTGGGAGAGAGAAATGGCCGCGCGAACTGACGCGGGGGAGAGGAAAATCAGATGCGACATGCAATAAAATAAAAAGTAATGCGTTGGGTTTAAGGCTTGCGGGAGAGATAGTCTAATGAAGTTAAGCGCTTGATTATTAGTTATTTCTTATCAGATTACTTAGGTTTTTTTATAGATGTTTCGAAAACTTATCTATGAAATTATACTGCTCATGATAAATATGTTTCGAATTATTTATTGGAATACTATTTATAAAAAAATGTCAAAACCTTATAATTTGTATACTAAATGCAATAATTTATCTTCTCAACTCCAGCCAAATAAAGTTCAAAATATTATGATTATTTATGACTTTATATCATAATGGAAATAACTTTCACGATCAATAAAGTAATAAATAACATAATATTGATCAAATTGGAATTCGAAAACTTCGCTCTAAAACACCCTCTAAATATTTCTCATTCCCTTTTTTTTCGTAAAAGCGTTGTAGCCCGTCCTCAAAATAGAAGTATACCCCAATAATTTATCAGCAATCGTCTCCAACACATTTTTTTTCCATCGCTTACGAAACCAAGACAGCGTGAAACAAGAAGGGCGCGCGCGCCATATATATATAACGCCGAAGCTCTTCGACAAAAAGAACAAAAAAAAACACATCCGAGCGAGGGAGGCAACTCACGAGCGAAAAAAGCGAAACGAATAGCCTGCGAAGACCGACAATATACAATTTCGTATATATATACGCCGGAGGGTGGACGAAGCCTCTGCCTAGTAGCGCAGGTTTTTAAATGCACCGCGTATGCGTCAGCCGCGCCATTTCGGAACGGTTTCATTTCATCGCGCAGCGCAACTCATCTACGAGTCTCCGGAGACCCCGAGTAAACGATCCTCGCGGTACCGCGGTGTGTGTTGATTGCGATTGCGGGCCAGCCGCAAGCGCGCAAACGAGAATTAAAGGGCGAGAGCAGCCGCGAACTTTATTATATTTGCTCGTGAATCACGCGTGCAAAGAGAAGATATAGAATGAGAGAGGCATTGCGGTGAGCTCCGAAAATATCGACGCGCGGTTCGCGGGTTGTGTGTACAGAGGGCGAGGGGGGAGGCTAGGGAGCGCGAGATCTATTAATACGAGAGCCAGAAACTAACGCACTGTTTTTTCGCCGCCGAGGAGCGGGGATATGACCTCATTGAGCGATGATACACTTAGTGTTTACCGGAAGTTTTCATGGGAGAGAGAGTGAGAACGTCTGGAGGAGGAGAATCGTATAATAAGACGAGCTGCGGGTTTATTTCGGCGTGATTATGAAGGTTTAATAACAACAGTTCTGTGGGAGATTTAGAGGCTGTGTGGAATTATTGGGGAGAGGTAAAGAAAGGTTGATTTGATAGTCCGCGAGAAGAATTTAAAGTTTGAGGTAGAGAAGTGGAATTGTTTACGTTCAGGAATCAATCGAGCGAGCCGCAAATACACTTGTTTTTACGAATGGCATGGCGAAGTTTCAAAACAATCGGGGAATTTCAGATAAAAATAAATGTTATTTGCATAACAATCGCATTTATTTTACTAAAATAATTTTTCGATCTAATAATTGATGAATATTTAAGAGCAATAATTTAAAGTATTTAATCTATATATTTATATCATAAATTTACATGGAGAGAAGAAAATATAGCGAAAGAATTTCTCGTTAAATAACTGATCACAAATAAAATAATAATCACAGCATCAATGATAATCAATTGCCCCGCCATCATCATCGAACTATTACGGCGAGGTAACAAGTGTTTCGATAATTTGCGATGATTTTTATTTCATCGACTTCCTCTCATCGGCTCGTGAATCGGCCAATAAACATTGACGAGCAATAACGCCGCGAGTTACGACACCGCAAAAGCGCCTCCAGAAAGTACCCATAAAACCCAGCGCCGAGCACAAGCACGCGCCTTCTTTCACCCCACCCCTACTGCCACTGTAGTACACACACAAACATCATATATACACACGGAGGAACCATTACAGTCATAGACAAGAGGCGACGAAAATCAATATAAACGCCAGCGCGACATAAATCAATAAAACAGCCGAGCTCCGATAGCAACGCATATATACATACACCCGTAGTACACTACGCGCATGAGCGCAGGCACACGATATCCTCCACCCCTCGACCTATCGCTCCTCGTCTAAATCCGAAGCAAAGGTGATTCGGCGCGCGCGCGCGTCTCAGACTTGCCGCACACGTACATATATAGATATATACGCGTATATACTATATACGCACCACCGCTGCTGCGAGGGAGCGAGATAGACGAACGGGGCGCGTATAGGGTGAGCGCGCGGACCGGCTGTGTAGGTGGGTCGAGGGTGGTGTGGTGGTAGTAGAGAGAGCTAGAGAGAGAGAGGCAGCGTGCTGCTGCTGCCCGCACCAGGCGCCCCTTCGCATATTTCACCGGGAATTTACGAGCCTCGATACGACAGGGAAATTGCAAGAATGGCGGAGTAATCTATCTCTCCTTGCCTCCGCGCTCTTCTTCTTTTCCCGGGCTCTCCCTCCCTCCCTACTTCGTGTGCAAGCCCGCCCGCCCGCCAACCCCCTTTTTCAACCCCCCCTCGCGGGCTTGCGCTCGCTCGCTCGACGGAAGAAGAAAATTCTCCGTCTCTGTCTTTCGCACTGCGGGAGTATAGAACTGGGAGAGAGAGAGAGCTGCCCGAACAGATAAAGGGGGATTTGTCCGGGGCTCACTCTCTTCTGGATGGTAGCGCTCGCTCGCTCGCGCGCAAGCGGCCTAATTGTCCTCTCCAGATAACCGGTGATCTATCGTACCGGGAAGCGCGCGCGCCCAAACGTATATATATATACGGGGAAGAGGATCTTTGATCCGGAAAACAAAGAAACATTCCGTGCTAGCCAAGAGATATCGGGGGGTGGAATGGAGAGGCCAGTGCACGCATGGAACAGCATATGCGTGTGCAGCGATGGGAGGAAGGAAAAATTGGGAATCGTCATTTTTTCTCCCGGGTTTATTGAATCCGAGACCACTGCGGGACCGAGACAACATTCGACAGGGTCGAACAATTATTTTGATGGATGGCGTGGTGGTGCGAGTGCGAGGAAGCGATTAGCTCGGGTATAGGATGGGGTGGAAGTATTGCTTGTAATTCATTACCGTGCCGATGCGGGATATTTCCTGATTGGGGGTGTTAAGGGGTTCGGCGGGAGTATGTGTGTGCCGCTGATAGGTTTGGAGCAGTCGGTGATTGGGATCCAGCTGAGGCTGTTGGTTAAGCTTATTGATAGGTTTTTTGGATTATGTCAGATTTTACAAGATTTTTTGGAGCTAAAAGGTATAATCTTTATTTTAGTTCGTATAGAATTATTCATCAAAGTTTTTATATATAGAGAAAATAAAATGAATGTTATGAATAATGTGATATAATAGTAATATATACTATTATACAATGGTGATTTATATATCAGGTCAATTATTACATTATAAAGAGATACCACTGTCCATAAATAAGCCGGCGATGGAGAGTAAAAACTATACGCGCACTGCTGATGAACAACAAGAGGCTGCGGGGTAGAAAGAAGGGAACAGAGGAGAGAAAGAGAGAAGCAAAGCAATCGACGAACGATCACGGGGATTGAATCGTCCGCGAAGGAAGAAGGCGCACGCGAAAGAAGACAATTAAGAAACAGAGAGAGAGGAAAGGAGAGAAGGAGAGAAAAGGATGAGCCGGTGGGATATCTCAGCCGCAGTCCAGCATCGGTGGCTCTCCTCTGGCGGCGGATCGCATAGCTAACTGTACCCACTGTACCCGCGGGTACATACGCGCGACCGCCTCTCTCTCTCTCTCTATCCTCCTCTTCCTCCCTCTCTTT
Source organism: Torymus auratus (assembly GCA_900474315.1). NCBI lineage: Eukaryota > Metazoa > Arthropoda > Insecta > Hymenoptera > Torymidae > Torymus > Torymus auratus. The sequence continues at coordinate 13,800 of UXGD01001606.1, forward strand.
CTCTCTCCATCCGTACACCAGGGTATGTAGATATAGGTAGCGAAAACGCGAGCACGCGAGAGAGAGAGCAGCGTAGGAGGGGTAGGGCGAGGGAGAGAAAGAGAGACGCCGCTCTCTCGGTTTAATTTAACACAGCAGCTGTAATCCCATCCATTACGGGCGCGGTAATATACGATCGCTCGAGATTCATACTCCGTTTTTTCACTAATTAACAGACGGGACAAATCGCTCCGGCGATTCTCTCCCTCCCGCGCGAGCGTTCGTGTTCTATATACAAGAGAGAGAGAGAGAGAGCAGCACGCACCGGTGCCGGACGACACGCGCGCGCACGGCCCTTTTTATACATACGTCTCTTCACGCTTCGCGACGACGAACGGCTGCAATTTTTTTTGTGGAGCGGTGTACGATATACTCGTGCAGGTCAACCGTTGGCGAGCGCGTGGTACGTTATTTTTACGGAGACAGGGGAGAAGAGAGTGTGAAAGCGAGGGGTATAGGTGTGTAATATGGCGGTGGTGGGTAATCGACGGCTATTTGTCGCTCGAAACATTTTTGAGGAGTGCTATGTTTTATATAACCTGAGGCTACGGCATTCAAGAAATTTTGCATAATTTTTTATATGCTTAGGAAAACGTATAACACCGTTTTATAAAATATATAGCAAAATAATTGTGTACAATTACATTACTTTATTAGTCACATCATCGTTTAAAATATTATGTGATGGTGAGTAGTCAGAAATGAATTATTACTACAGAAAATTAAAATTGCTTTCACTTCAAAAACATATATAGTAAAAACATAAACCGCTCATTATGATAAAGCGAGAAACCGCACTCATCCAACAATAACAGTGTACTTTCTCTTTTTTTGCAGGACGAGGCGCTTCGGACGTAGCTCACCGCACCCTGTATAATATACAATCTCTCCGAATGAAATCAGTTCGCGGAAATTGAAACGTTTTGTCGCGTGCACGCGATGACCGCACGTCGTCGACACACACCGCTTGCAAAAACGTCCGCGAGTCATTAACGCCTCTCTTCGACCATCACGACAACGGGGCCCCGTCTGCGGACAAAGTGTCGAAGAAGAGAAGCGCCTCCACGCGCGACCAACAACGATCCGCTGCAATCATCTCGACGGCTCTTTCGCGCGCCATAACTCACGTCTCTCGCGACGTGTGTTGCTGCACGCCCGTGAGTGTGTGTGCCGCGAAGCGCCGCGTAAAAAGTCGCATAGAAGAAGTGGCCGGCGACGACGACGACGACGCCGTGCACATTAATCGCTTCGTTAGCGCCTCGATGTGTAGAGTAGCAACGGCTTATATGGCGGGCAGTGGATAAGGTGCTAACGAACAAGCCTTCGTACGCGGAGTGTGTATACGGGGATGTACACGTGTTTCGCGGGAATTTCGTTCTATTAATTTTTAATGGCGAGAGGTGAGAAAAATGAAGATGGTGTAGTGTGATTAATTTTGTTAATTTGTTAGACGTTCCTTTGAATTTATATTCAAATGATTCTTTTTTGCAATTATATTAATGTTAGGAAAGATTTCAATTTGTTTTTAGCTTTTAAAGTTCATTTGAGAAAGTTGCATGAAAAAAAACCAGTTTTCATAAAACAATTAATAAAATACAGCAGACACACGTCGTCATACTCCAAACCACGAATTGAAGTACCAATGAGCTGTTTTTTTTCGTGCATACATAAAGCATAAAAAAATGTCATTACTTTCATATATTATACACGCTCACGAAAAATGGTTAGTTCAAATTTGTTATAATTTTAATCTATTGCAAAGCGCTCTCTCTCTCCCTTACTATCTATCTATCTATCTATCTCTCTTTAGAAAAAACATAGGCTACTAAAACAGCTTTTAAATAAAGATAATTAATAGTAAATATCTTATTGATTTATAATAATATATTATTCATTAAAAAATGTACTCTGGAGTCAAAGGGAATTGAAACAATGGAATTTTTTATATTGGAATATTGATAACATTTAACAATTGAATTTTACGCAGTGACGCGTGCATGATAACAAAATAGTAATAATATTTTATTACTTTAACACGTTTAAGTACTTAATTTTTTCCTTGTGCAGGTATACAAGGTCGGCATTGTCTTTGTAAAGTTGGTACTGCAAACAAGACAGCGCAAAGATGAAATTCTTATTGGTTTTCGCATTTGCTGTAATATATTTTGGGTTCTTTGCTGTAGGTATGTGTTCACAATAAGTATATATAATGAGTATCCAAGATAACTATTTAATTATTTTGAATATTTGTTTCTTATCCAGTTAACGCCGAACCTATACCGCCGCTTGAAGCATGTATGAAGTCTTGTGAAGGTAAGCGTTTTTACTAATAATTTTCGAAATTGGTAAATAAATATATATTCATAAATATCTTGATTCTTATAACCACAGATTTGTGTTTATTAATATTTCAACTGTTAATATATAATATAACATGGTAAATTTTAGGCTTGTTCAAATTGAATACATTTCAAAGTTCGCATAGTTCGAATAGAATAATTTAATACACGCATGTACACGCGCGCACATAAATGAACCTACAATAAAAATAATAATACTTAATAATTCTTATATAAGTAAAATATTTGTTTAATAATCACAGATTGTAGTTTCGTAAATTTTTATTATGACTCTGAATAAGAGATCATTTTTAAAAGCCTGAGGCCAGATTTGACATGTAGTAAAGCAATTATTATTGAGCGAGTTATTGGGTACTTGTATACAAGAGTTTAAAATTTTTCTTTCATTAGGAAATACCATCTTAAGCAAGTTATTTTTATCAACTAAACTATTTTTAAATGTAGAAATTTTTTAATTGGCCTTAATTTAATCATTAACTAAATTAATATATTTTAGGTAAAGATAATGACCCAATCATTTCTGGACACGGCTGCAAAAGTCAATGCGACGAAACTTATGGTCATCAGTAAGTGATATAGTTTTACCATTTATACCAATTTTTTCATTTCGTATATTAAAACTATGTTTTATTTTAGCCATTGAACGCAAAACACACCAAAAGCATAAAATAAAGGATAAAAACATTTTCAGTAGAAGAGGTTTTGATATTTCTTATATCACGATTAATAAATAAAAGTTAATTCATTGACAACTTTATTTCACTTAATCCATTGTTCGTTATAATCAATGGAAATGAACATGAGCATTAACATGCTTAAATATAAAATATTGCTGCCCATCACTAACAATCTTAATTCTAGATAACTTATGTACGCGATTAACGAAGAATGTTAGTGTGTCGTACGAAACATAGAACAGTTCGATAAAAAAACTATAAAAAAACATTATTTTAATGAAGATTGTTACATAACAAAGACCTAAAGATATCTCTAATTGATGGTTGCTTCATTAACTAACGCTAAAAACTCCTCCACAGTACATTGTCATCCATTCTATGTCAGACCACAATACATCTTCATAAAAATTCACGCATCAACAAACGACAGAATTAGCGTTCCCATTCGTTAGTACATAACGAGAAATTAACTGCGACGGGCTGATTAGGGAGAAGAAAATCGATATGGCAACAGTGACAGCAGCGACTAAGTCCAAGACGAAGCGAGCCACTCGAGAGAAAAGCACATGTGCTCGGACTCCTCCACTCTTACTCGCGAAAGCGTCGCCGCGCTATTTAATTGGATGGACAGCGTCGCGCACGCGCTGCTTAATTAACTAATTAATTTCACGCGCTGCGCAAGGCCGACTTTCCGTACGTCTCTTTGGCCTTTTTCCTGGCCTGTAGACGCGCGAGCGCGCACTTGGGTGTGTCGTGAAAAGCATCATTCACGTGGCAAGGAGAGTCGTAGAGAGGTAGGAGCGGCAAGCGGTTATTGCACAGACGCGGATCAAAGAGCAGGCTTTTCTCCTTTTCTCTCTCTCTATCTCTACTCTTCACTTGTACTATCTTCGTGCCATTTCCAAGATATGATGAGAGTTCCGTTACTGTTCGGATATATGCCTAACGAACTAAAAAGCCACTCATGGAATATACTTTATTTGCGATAATTTATCAAATTTATTGTCAGATTTGTAAAAATATGTTATAGATAATGAGTCACGTCTCCATACAAGTATTTCATACTATTTCTGCACAACTTTATCTTTCTTAAACTAGCTCTACGAGTTAGAAAAATTCAAATATAGATGCGGTGACACAAAATCCAATCTTCATTATTTGAGAAGATGCTAATTGTATTTTTCAGTACTCTCGCATATCTTTGGATAATTATTAGTATATTGCAATTATTTTAACATTATAAATATTAGCATACATTTCATGAAACTAATTGAGACCATGTATGAGGAAATAGAGGTATATTAATTAAAAGTCGAGAATTTAATTTACGAAGTTGTAACTTTTATTTTTCAGAATTTTTAGTACAAGTTTTCTGTAACATTATAGTTTGCGGTCTATGAATCCCTAATTCCTAGAATGAGACATTGTAATTAATAGTGAAACAATTAATAAATATACTTACTTATACACCATTGCTCACACTTCTTATACAATTCCAGAGCAGACTCAGATGATACTGGATTGATGATAAACGAATGTATATTTGAAAATATATAAAAAAAATTCTTTTAACATATATTATATGCATAATTAATATATACCTGTTGTGAAAAATCCCCAGTAGATTACAAAAATCAGGATATTCAGTAAAAACTTCATTTTGATTTTTTTTGAGTGAATTGTTCTTCGAAAATATGCACTTCTTTCTTTTATACCCACAGTAGAAAAAACATATACACAAACCAACCTACTTAAGTCATAAAATATTATTACTATTATAAACTGCACGATCAACGTAAACAAGGTAACATTTCTACAACTAAAACTGAAACTTCAGTTGTTAGAACGTTCAATATGAAATATTTAGATACTTCTTACATATCTTATAATTAGTAAAAAATTCACAATCTTAAAAAATAATTTTCAAAATATTTGAGATAATGTATGTATAGAGTTTATAATACAGAATCAATGATTCGTCGCCGCTTTGACATCATTTCATGTTTGTAGATAATTTTTCTCAGGTTGGCTCGTATGAGCTTCTACTCGTTACATAACCAATACAGTTACAATTCTAGAATATTTTCCAAACGAAAAATAAAGAAGATAATAACGACAATGCATCAAAATTCCACGCAGCATCATCACAGATCACGAATATATACCGCAACGCAACGATATTACGGCAATGTAAATTTACGACTCTGCAAATTCTAAACCAATCGGCTTCCAAGTCTTCTCGAAATCAGACAAGCCAACGAACCCAAACAAAGCTCGCCGTGTGCCTCTAGATGGAACGCAAAAGACCTTCGAAAAGAGAGGAGGAATAAGTCACGCTGATAAAGCGAAATAACTTTCGAGCGCGCGCGCAGTCGGCGACTATACGCCGCCGCCGCCGCCACCTCGCGCCCCCAGGCAACTTCGATAAAGTCGTATATGAGATATGGGAACAGAAAAATTTGCATTTCATAAAATACGTGTCCTCGAGAGAAGTGACATAGAGAAAGTAGAGAGAGGGAGAGAGAGAAAGCACTACGCAACAAAAAAGAGGAGGGCACGCGTTATAAGAAACGAAGGGCCGGCGCGTTTGCTTGCTTGCTCAGCGTCGCGCCGGAAGAGTTCGACGACGGCGGAGGAAACCGAAGATAAAAAACGCGAGATCTTAACCTCGCCTAGTTCATATTCGCGCTCTCGAGAGTCATTGCGGGGGAATATAGCATTCAAAGGCGGTGTACACACAAAAGTGGGAAGGGCGAAGTACGAAAGGAGAAACGCCGGAGGAGGAGGGTCGCCGAGGCGAATTTTTAGTGGCGAGGCTCCAAATATTTGCTTTGGTCGGCGGAACGCAGCAAGAGGGATGGCTCGCGCGAGGAGGAGAGAGAGCCTGATTCAGCGCTCGGGACGGATATACCGACCTACTGGCAGAGCGCGAGGCGCAGGAAGCAAAAAAGACGAAAGACGCGCGCGCGCGCAAGAGAGAGGCGAAGAAGCCAGATGAAGAGAGATACGCGACTTTTGGAGAGCCAAGAGAAGAACTCATATACCCTGCGCCTCCTTTGCGCTCGCTTTCTTATATATTTCTCTTTTCTCTCTTTCTCTCCTTTTTTTCTCCACGCGCCATCATTCTCCTCCTCTCATTTTTCTTATCACTGTCTCGCGCTTTTCCAGGGCTGGCTGGCGAGCTGCCGCTGTATCTCTCATTCTCGCTTTGTGCGAGTATACGTCTTCCTCCCTCCCCACCCCCTATTTCTCTCCTCGTATCGTTCGCCGCCGCTCTCTTTCCGCCCTCCGGGCGAGAGTGCGCAGAAAAGAGAGGACGAGTCGTTGCCAAGAATACGCCGGGAGGCACTGCATCATGCGCATTATTATACGCGAACGCCAGCCCCACGACTACCACACTATCGCCACGCCACTCTCCTTTCTGATGTCCCCAAAGTTATACACTCGAGTGTGTATATATATATTTACGGGGAGTTGTGTGTGCTGCTGCCGAGTCCTTTTTCCTATTCGACACACACACGCGCGCGCGAGGCTCTCGACTTTTTCGGCCGGCTATATACCTTCTTAATGGTATTTACCAAAGGGAGCATGTATTATATACGTATATATATACACACAGGCGCGTAGGCAGATAGACGTCGCGAAATATCTCTCGCCACGGTAAACATGTCGTCCGAGGAAGGCGCACTTTTGCGATTTACGACGTCGTTGCGTGATTCCGCGCGTATGTGTAGTAGCGGCAACTCATGTGTGTACATGTATATATTTTTCCAATGTTAACGATCGAATTTTTGTATACATGTATGTGTGCGCGGGGGCGCAGGCGCATCGAGATTAAATCTCCATTACCGAGCGAGGGTTTTGATTTATAATGTTGTGCCGCGGAATCAAAAGACCGGCTGGTAGGGGAGGGAACGCGCGGGTAAATAATAAACGAAACGGTGAAACAATTATATTGCAGCGTTGTTGTGATGCCGTAAGCACTTTTTGCAGACTTCGCGAAATTTATGCCGCGATTCCGCGCGTATATATAAGTTGGATTAAATTTCGTAATTGATACGATTATTTCTTGTTTTCGCGCGCCAAAAGTGAAATATTTAATAACAAGCCTGGAAATAAACACCTTTCGAGATTCGAATTTTTCATTGTCGTATAAAGAACAAAATATGGATTAATTTGCAGAGAACAAAACAATCTAATACAACAGTTGACATTTCTACCGAGCTACGCATGTGGACAACAAAACGCGAAGAATGCATTATTTAATGCCTCGCAATTAATCTCCGCAGGCGAAGCTTTGTTGCGTATATAATATGCAAAATATAGGAAACAAAACAATGATGCATTAATGAAGCTCTTAATTCTTAAATTATGTATTATGCTACATATGAAGTGTAACTCATTTATTTTTTATTTTTCAAGTGTCCAATAGCTTTTGTCGTAAGTGTGTGTACGTTAGAATTCTTTCCGCAGTTGTGTAAAGATTCAAATTGTACAAAATTATTGTTATTATTATTCGAATCACATCGTTCAAAAAGTCTTTATAAGGTTTTAAGATCAAAGTAAAGAATATATTATGGTAAGCAATTCATTATCTTCGTAATGTTGTACCAATCAAAAATATTCGTGAAAATATCATAAGTAAAGAATACTCATATAACTATATAGATTTATTTTTATTCATCAACCAATAAGTACAATTCTACATCTCTCTACCTTATGATGTTTCAATATCTTCTTTTTCTGTAGTATGATGATCAGATCTACACCACCACGTAGAAAGTTGGTCGAAGTTTCATTATTGTAGATTCAATTAATCATTTTTCGGAAAGCGATCACGACACGCGTTCTCACACGGAAGTCGGCCACTTGCATTAGGTGGTGAGTCTTCAAGAACAAATTTATATTTTTTAATGTTTATTAATTTTTTTACAAACAAATAACGATCAAATTTATATTTAGATTGATCTTTTACAATATTAGAGATATATTTATATCGAAATGGTTTTTTTATATCAAAAACATCATTTTATTCGGGATATTTCGATTTATCGATTATAAGGGTAATGAAATTATTGAACATAAATACGAGTTATTATTCTATTGTACATTACTATTGTCATATAAATACACTTTCCTAATAATGTTAAATGAACTTTATACTCAGTTTATTAGTGATCTTTCTAGGATAAAAAAAAATAATTCAAAACGTAATACAGATATGGTCTATCTAAAAATTTGCTACAATTAAAACACTTATTAAAAAATTTACTGGATTTACAAATATGTATAAAATTGTATCAAATAATAAAAATATAATGTCACTAAAAATCTAATAAAGTCGAACACACTTACTTTCGCAACATCTGAGACACTGTCTTCGAGCTGTTGATTGAGTTACACATTGAAACTCGCCTTTAGCTACATCTGCGTAAAAATATATACATAAGTTAATAATAAATTAAATAAATTCTTTAAATTTTGATATAAAAATAATATTTACATACCTATAAGGAATAATCCACAGAAAATTACTACGATTACAGTGAATATTATAAACTTCATTTTGGATTAGATGATAATTTTTGACAATGAAAGAAAGTACTATAAGATATATATATATACTCTATACAATAATAAGCAACGTACCATTTTTTCCTTTATATATTCATCGCCGGTACAGTGTCGAACGATGTTTGGTTTTTTATGGACACGATTTAATCGTAAAACATTTTATATTCTATATGGGGGAGAGACTTTCATACTCATGTTCATCGCTAAATTTTGTCATTGATTCGATTATTTCTGGTTTACCTGCGCCGAAAGTGACATTTTTTCATAATGAACCTGGAAAACACCATTCAAAATTCGAATTTTCCATTGGCGTATAAATAACAAAATATGCATTTGCAGCGAACAAAACAATCTAATACACCAGTTGACACTCCTACCGAGCTACATTTGCAGACAACAAACCGCGAAGAATGCATTATTTAATGTCTCGCAGTTAATCTCCGCAGGCGAAGCTTTGTTGCGTATAATATGCAAAATATAGGAAACAAAACAATGCGGCATTAATGACGCTCTTAATTCTTGCTCTTTTCGCCGGGACGCGCGCGCGTATACGCCCGCTATATTTCGCGCCCATCTTCAGGCCGCAGCTCCATTAATAATAGGCGCGCGTATACCACGGCGACTGTAGTTACAACTCGCTCTTCTCTCGTCGCCCAATTATCAAAACATGTATGCAAAGTTATGGAAATGTATTTGCGCGTCTCGCCAGCGCGGAGAATTTTCCCCGAGAACGCGGGGAATACGAGCGCGCGTTTTTCCCGCGGGGGCAGAGTGGAGAGAGAGCGAGTGGCTATCGAAATGCATTTTCACGGTGCCGTGAGTGCGCGCACCTTAATTCGCCCCAGCCCGTCGGCTGCTCCTTCCGGAGCGAGAAGCCGAGTCTGCGCCACGAGATATATTCTAATTTATTTTTACGGCAAATTTGCGCCTTTTTGGAGGCCGCCGCCTGCTGCTGGAGCATGAGAGCGGCTGAACGCGTTCTTAATTCCTTCCGAAAAATCTATTATGTCGGTCTGCGTGGGCAGGAAAATTTTAATTTCGAATTCGCTTCGCGTTTACTGAAAATCATTGCAGGAAAAAGTTTTTTACGTAATAAGAATCATTGTTTGGATAAATAGGCAGTAAATAAGAAACTTGAAAAATGCATTTTATAAAAAATGGAAAGAATAAACTTTTACTATTTAAGACAAAACCTGATGACGATTGATTAAATATAATAGCTCAAGAAAAAATGAAGAAAAAATAGGGTACATGCATGCTAGCTCTTCTTAATAGGTGTAAAAAAATTAAAGCACTGCGCAACACAATCTATCGACTCTCTCACGCGCGTTAGAAAATAAGTCGAAACAGAGGCATCGATACTCCGATACCCTGACAACTCGAAGAGAGAGCCTTGCGAAACCGCAGTCGCTCGCCGAAAAAGGAATTATTTTCAAGAAGCACACACAATTGTCCGCCTCACGCACATGCAGAACCAGAATTGGCTCGATTCAAATAACCTCCTCTCTCTTTCTCGCTCTCGCTCTCTCTCCTATACTCCCGATACAAAGTAACGACCTCACAGTCGTTGGAGGAGAGAATCGCAGAAGGACGCTGCAAAAGGGATGCACAGTAGAGCTGCCGGGAGCGGCGCGCAAAAGGAAAGAAAAAGCCGCTCGCTATTTGTTACCGGCAGCGGAATTTATTTCTAATTGTGTCGAGTGCGTGTGTCGCGCGCGCGCGCAAAAGGGGTTTGTCCGACACGCCTACGTTTAACGCGCATTCATTTCCCAATGCGGAATATGGATGCGCGCTCCCGACGATATATACAGGGAGAATCGTATATAACTGAGGAACGGTAAAAGGAGAGCAGGCGCGGGGAGAGAGAAAAAATCAGCGGAGATCGCTGCCGTCCGTTTAAAAATGGAAACAATGCGAGAGGACTAACTGTTATAATCCAGCGCGAGTATGTCGTCGTCGGGCTTAGAATGCACCCGACGAGAGACGACCGCGGCACAAAGTCGGATGAAATTGGAATAGCGCGGTCTCGTTGACTTACAATCGCGACGTATTGTCAAATTCTTCGGTAATGGCTTCAGATGCTATACCTGCTATGTATTGTTATGTAGGATGCTGTACGTTTATCATTCAATTTGTATAGGGATGGTGTTGTAAAGTTATAATTAGCATGTATAACCACGTAATATTTTTATAGTTTTGTTTTCAAGCACGTGGAGAATTTTGAATCCATTAATTTTAACTTCTAGAACTTTCCGTGACATAAAAATTTCAAGGTTGCGGTTCTAAAAGAATAATACTTACAATTGTTATGTTTGAAAGTCGTGTTTAGCTAATATTTTAAACTGCTTTGATCAATTTTAAATAGCCTCTCAATGTCGCTGTAGTAAGAATGTATATAAAATATGTCGTGATTATAATGATCGTAAACTTATTTTTTTCAGTATTACAATCAAAAATATTCCACTCGGTATAGAAGGTTCTTGAAAACATTCGCTTCTCGAAATTCTAAAAGAAAATCTTTTCCTCATTACCCATTTTTAACCATAATAAAAATACCAAAACTTCAATTATTCTATTATACTCCCATCATCAGCATATATATCTCACCCAGTGCAAAAAATAATCGACCTCTAAATATCAAAACCGAATTCTCTGCTAATTAATTGGAAGCGATACGATAATGACGCGCTCGGAGCCAACTAAAATCGTTTGCACACAGGCCACGACTGTTCCGCAACAAAGAGCGCCTTCTTTCAGCGTCGAGCGTCGCATAAATTTCCCCCGCGCGCGGCTCGGAACCTCGTAAGCGCCAGAGCGCTTCATTCCGCCTGCGAAAGTCATAATTCAGGATGCCTCTCGCGTTACACAAGCCTGATCTCCCCTTTACCCCTTCCCCCGACCGAGGAAAATTGAGATTGGCTCTGTTCTTCGGAAATATGCAGCTAGCCACGCTTGGGAGAGACAGAATCCCGTCCGTCGTCGGCTGAGGAGAAGGACTGCTAAGAGGTTTTAACGCGGGGAACGCGTCAGTCCCGCGGATATTTATCGACGCCTGGCACCTTGACAGGCGATTTAAGAGAACATACACGTATGTACGGAGACCGCGCGTTTGTCGGCGGAGGAGAGACGACTGACGAATGACCAGATATATATAAGGAAATAGGCCTGTATATAGGGAGAAAGAGGAGAGACGGAGAGGCAAAAATCGTGGAAACGGTGAACGCTCGGCAGATTAGAATTAGTCCCATTGTCTCTATTCATGCAATTCCGCGCTCTGGGGTTCTGATTATGATTTGAAATTAAAGGCTTTTAGAAAGCAGAATATCCTGGGAGAGAGACTTACATATTATATGTAGATGCGATCTTAGTATATAAATATAAATCTTTTAAAATACTTATAGTAACAGGAATGTACTGAAATAGATAAAGTATTAAAAAGTAATTCTATATGATATCGCAGTCAACATATTTCTCTAGTTGAAATTTGGTAATTACATTTTATTAATAACTGTAAAGTGATAATAATTTAACCAATAAAATTAAAAATGTTATTTAAAACTTTTATATTGTAATAATTACAATATGGGGGGGTCCAAAGTTTAGACGACTCACTTGAAAATTGAAGTCAACTATAGAAGTTCCCGGTTTCGACACAAAGTACTTCAGATTGTGCAAAATTTCGAAATTATAAATTATAAAAATCTTATTTTCGAATATAACAATTCACCTACTGTCCAAAATATCGAATTTCATTAATACGATTCCAAAGCAAATATAACTTGCTTCTAATGATTTATTTCAAAATGTCTTCGTTGTATCCCTATTAAAATTCTATATAAAGCAAAATCACGTTTTTCTTTTAAAACTACTTCAAGTTCAACGTAAAGACGAATACCGAAAGAAATTTGTTCGAGTCTAAATATTAATAAATATTCTTCTTACTTGATTATATAGAGTTTGAAATAATTCAATAGATTATTTTTTAACTGATATTTCGATAACAATGTTGATGTCAACATTTTATAATATACTTATAGAAATATTTCTCATCTGTAATTCCTTCATCAGCTCGCGCTTCAAACTTCTCTACCGCGCCCTGTAAAAAATGCCTTCAACCACGCGTACAAGAAACTCCCACCGGGCCAAATGACATTCTATTCAAATGACCTGAGACCGCGAGTGACTGCGTACTTAGCATAAAAGGCGATTTTTTGCTGGACGGGCGCGCGCGCTCGCGCGAGTGTTCGCCTCTTCCCAGTCGCGCGTGCGCCCGTAAGAAAAACATCCTCTCTCTCTCTCTCTCCTTCCCTCTCTATCGAATCTCAAAGAAAAGTTCTCCAAGAGGCCGTGTAGTAGAAAGCGAGAGCTCGTCTCCACCGCGGACGTCTCCTCCGTCTCTCGCGAAACGCCGATGATGGATTCCCGTCAATTATGGAGGCAACATCGTATTGTTTTACCGTCGCGGAGGGAGAGAGAGGGAGAGCCGACGGGCACGGCAACATTGATTGATCGCCGCGCGCGCTCTCCTGGCTTCTGCGCCTTCTTTGCGCCGCGCGCTCTCTTCGATCTCAAGATCCTACAGAAAGACGGTGAGAGAGAGAGAGAGAGAAAGGTAGACCGAGAAAGAGAAGCACGCACGTCGCGCTATCGCGGGCATAATCTGAAATGACTAATGAGAGCACGCCGGCACTGCCTTGAATTCGCGATTTCTTGCTAGAGAGCGCGAGATGAGATGAGGCGTGCGCCAGCCAAGCTTATATTCGCAACGGGGAATTTGCAAAGCGCTTGCTGCACGCGCAGGTTCCGATATGCGTTTACGTGCGCGATCCCCGACGTCAGACGTCAATCGCGGCTTTTCTTATTGAGATCGATGATTTTTGTTTGAGCAAGAGACTCGGAGACGTAGAAAGGATGGGATAAGCAGCGAATGAAGGGACGACTGTTTCAATAAGCCTGCAGGCTTTTCTTAAAACACAGCTTGTTTTTCTTTTAAGATATTAAGCATTCTTCATTTTATGATAAACCTTTATTATTCGAATGCAGTGAATTGTAGAAAAAAAAGATTTGCTTTAATAGTTGAAACTTGTAGAAGTTTTCTAACAAGCATCGTACGATGCTAGGTCACGACATTATTTTCAAGATTCGACTATAAAATTATATTAATATTTCCAGAATGTTCCTATTGCCTGTGATGTGTATACTTAATACGGTCTTCTAGAAAAATTTCTGTGTGCCTAAAAAAAAAATAGTAATAGTAAAAAAAACAGAATAGTAAAATTGTTAAAATTTTTTACTATTGTATTGGTAATACTTCTGATATTAAAAATGACTTTGTTTCATTCTTCTTTTTTCAGAAAACTTGGAGTCAGAATTTAATCCAAATGCACTTAAATCTATGGTTGGTAAATAACAACTGGCATTATGTAAGAATATAAATAATAATGCATAAATAAAATAAATAATTAACATTTATATCCAAAAAGTGCACATTTTAAACCCTATCCTAATACTCTAAAATTCATCACAATAAGATCATAAAGAAAAATGTTCTTATTGAAATCTTCCGACAATAAATTGTGCTGTATCATTGCAAAATGGATTCCAACGTAAAAACGAGAGAGGAGCCAAGCTGGTAACAACCTCTCTTCCCTCCCACTCACCAACCGAAACTACACTCGCGCAAACATCTAAATCAATCGGTCTGAATTAATTCATCGGAAACTTCCGCACGCGCGCGTGCGCCGACGTTTACGCCCATTACATAAGGGCGTAATCGCCCATCGGTTCACGTATAGCACACGCGAAAAACCGAAAACCAGCAAGAGTTCCCGGAGGCGATCGTTTCTCAAAGTCAGGCGAGATAAGCAGAGGCAGGCGTGGGCAGGTGACGCTGGACGACGACCACGACGACGTCGCTGCGCGGGGTCAGTGTATAATCCATCCGCGCGCGCGCAAACACACGAGAGCGCGTGGATCTCCTATACACAACGAGAACCGCGGCCGTCTAATTTGCATCCAGCCGGGAGGGGCGATTAACATAATCTGTATTCCGAATATTTATTCGGAATTAGCGGCGGCTCGGCCCGTAACTCATACGGGTATTAGTTAAGCTCAAGGATTTGGGTCTTGCCTATCTTCAGCCTCCGTTTCCCCGCCTCCCTCTCTCTGTCTCTTCCTCTCTCCCTTGCTTCGCCACCTCTCCACGCTATCGCGCGCCGATCCCTTCCTCCTATATCCTTTCGAGCTGCCTCGGGGTTATAGGCCGTGTTATGTATGTGATGCGTGTGTGTATTCGAGTGTGTATGCGAAGGGAGGAGGGAAAATTCTAGTCGGTCTTTCGGCCTCGAGGCGGAGACGCGCGAGCTTTTTTGTGGCTGCGCATGAGATTCGGTTGCGCGACGACGGAGCGAGAGAAGAGGGTAAAGCGTGATACGGATATCAGGTGAGACAGAGTTTCCCCTAGGATATAGCGCTTTTTTTGTTCTCTTTCAGTTCTTTTTTTTTAAGTAAGGATAAAAACAGGGATAAGAAGATAAGCTTGATTAAGTTCTTGCTCTTTGAGATACATATATTTTCATGATGCCCTATACACACGGTGAAAGTTTAGTCGATAAGTCCTTTTTTTATTTAGTTGTTAAATAAATTTTAGTTTCGATGAAAGATAAAGTATTTAGAGTAAATAAAAGATATTCACTTATTCAATACACACTTTTAATTATCATTCAAACTCAATTTGTATACCATACAATAAATAACTTTCTCTCAGTTAACAAACGTTATTAAAGCCCACCACCAGAAATACGATAATTAACTTTTCCAACTGCGAACCTCAAACTTCGCCAAATCATCGTAATTTCTTCCCTACCCCAAACAAAGTTGCCCCGCTTGCGCGCGTGCTCTCCCTCGCAACAAAAACAAAAATTACAACCTACTCCCAGTCGCAACATACATCACCGGGACAAAAATCCCTGAGCGGCGAGGTGAGAGCGCGAGGGGCGCAGCAAGTAACTCGGAAGTTCAATGAAGAGCCAAAACAGAGCCAGCCCAGAGTCGTGTTCACCTTTGGCTCGCGGTAAACTCGGGAGGGCGCGAACTTCACCTTAATACAGAGTAATGTTGATTTACGACCCACCGAGCCACTCTACGTGTGTGTATGTGTTTCAACCCGATCTTGCCGCGGCTCTCTCTCTCTCTCCCATAGGTGCGGCCGCGCGTAGATGTATCCCGGCCGCGTAGTTTGCAAATTTCCGCCATTATTCGTATTTTCAAGGAGCATCCTCGAGAGTTAAGGGATTTGGCCGCGCTCGGAGGAAATCATGAGCGGATGCGGAGGGTTGGCCATAGCAAGTCCTGGCGCAGTGCTGAGGTGGCAAGCTAAAAATTACGACGGGCTAATTTGGTCAGAGACGATTATTTTTTATGGTTGTTTTTGTCTGAGATATTTCGAGTTCATTGTAATTGTCGTACAACTTGGGAGAGCTTATCGTCGGTTAAAGAGTCTTACTTCACAAAAAATGTTTTATAATTATTAATTATCGAAAAATATTCCTTCTTACACAAGTGAGTTGAAATGAAAATCAAAGTTACGTAGCCAACGTGCAGAAACCTATAGACAAAGGAGCTCAAAGCACCGGCACGCGGCTCCCGTAAACGTACCTACATAAGTAAAAGCTCGCGTCAAGTCGCACGCGCACACCTCTATAGCCGCACAAAGCAGCGCGCGATATTTGCAATTGCACACGGTGCATATAACGCGTCGAAGGATCCGCATGCGAGAGGCGACGGCATGGTGCTGGTGCACACGATAGGCGCGGTACCGCTGCAGTCTCTCTCGCGTGGGTAAGTAAATGTTTTATTGGCCTCTCCTTTCTCTCTCTCTTGCACGCTCTATTGCTCTCTCTCGCCCCTCGTAAGCGCCGCGACACGGGGCCTTGTATAATACCTTCTCTCTCTCTGTCTCTTGTGCAGGTCTCTACGGGGGAGCGCGCGAGTGTATGTAGGTACGGCGATGCGAATGCATCAGTTTCACGGCTCGCCGGACAAGACAACGCGAGAGAGAGAGAGCGCACACGCGAGAGGGAGATTCATGCCGTCCTCATGCATGAATCAACAACCTTTTCCATATTTACATAACAACAACGCGCGCGCGCGGTGTATAAGGAGCGCGTGCGCGTGTGTATATATCTGTGTGCAAGCGCGCGCGCACGGTGAGTAAGCGACGAGGAGAGCCGGTGGGAGGCACTTGACAGATTGGGACTGCGGATAAGGAATTTATTCCGCGGGTATATGTAGCGCGTGCACGCACCTACGCTATGGGCACACTCGCATCACACTGTATAATATGTGCGAGAGATGCCCAATGGAGAGAGAAAGAGAGACGAAGATGAAAGGACGGGGGAGAGAAATGAATAGGAGATGACGCGAGAGGATGGAAGGATGCTTGCGTCGTAGCTTTGTAGTTGGACGTGTGTATTTGTATAATAGCTTGTGGTTGTTTGTAATGCCGTGTTTTTTTCAGGTATAATATGTGATGTAACTCGGAGAAGGTTGAGAAACTGTTATGATAAACTGTTAATTAGATAAAATTTTTATTCGAGAAGAAAAGAGTTTATTGGATTTTTAATAAAAACTTATTTCAATTTTTTACATGCCTGTACTTTAAAAAATGTGATTTATTCAAAATTCAAAATCAGATCGTTGGACAATACTTTATCTGCGGAATCGTGTTATGGCGTTTCCCTTCTCGTTATCAGGCCCTCAAATGTACTCAATATCACTATTATATCCGTTTTTACTTTACAAACTCATTGTAATGCTCGAAAGTTCAAAGAATAAACATTGATAATGTATGATAATTTATATCCGAGATCGCAATGAATCTAATCTCTATTCAAGCTGTACAGTAGCAAGCTCCGAACCCATAAATCGCATCAATCGACAAAATGCAATCTCCAACAAGAGAGCCTATCGCAATCGATCACATCAAAGCGAGATCCATGTAATTCGATCCACAAAGCGTCTGCACACATACAACAGAGCTCTCAGAGCACCTCCCGAATATATATTTTACAGCGGATAATTGGATTATTGTTACGACGCCTCAATGCGATCGCTAAAACCCGACGAGTGCAGCGCGCAACTTTGAATAGACGTAGCGCGATTTCATGTATATCCGTCCGCGAGTCTGTCGCGCGCGCAGATATATATTCATGCCCGATTAAAGCTATTCAGTGCGCATTCTTGCTCAAGGCGCGCGTTGTAAATATTGTGCCCACACTCGTCCGCGGGATGAGCGATTCGCGTCGCGAACTCGCGCACGGGTCATATCTCATGCAATATGCTAACGCCGAGTAGGCGCAGCAATGAATTACGTCTTCATATGCGCGGGCGCGAGCGCGCTTGAGAATGCGCAGAGGCCTACATATATGCGCGCGTTTCGAGAATTATGCATTCGAAAAAATTTTTAGACGCGATCGGACGTATATATACACGCGCCACGTATATGTAGATATGTATATGGAGAGGCACGTATGGGTGCGAGATACGGTTTCGATTCGTCGAATCGCACTCGAGAGATATCGAGCTGGATGTGCGCATTTGCATCGTGGCAAAAACCGCGCACACTCGCGCTAAGTATACGCGGAATCGTTGAAATGCATTGATTCATGGCAATGCTGATCGATTTTGGTCTTCTCCGTCGATACGTCGGAATATTAATCGAAGGATTATGATTGCGCGAAGGGCTTTTTTGGAATTGCAAATTGCGCTTATTAGGTAACGATGCTTGTTCATCGGTAAAAAGGTAATCCCCCGACGGGTGGCGAATGGGGGATAAGTGGGGTGGAAGAAATGACTCGAGAGTGAAAACTCATAAAGCCCTGAGTGCCACGGATTCTTGTGACTGCAAAAGAGACGATTTGGCTTCCCATATATAGAGCATAAGCCACTTGTTACGGAACGAAATAGTAACATTTATTTGAATGATAATTAGAAAAATAAATTGAAATAGCAAACAGATAGAATTACGTAATTTCCGAATTCCATAGGAGGAAATATATTATATATATTACATAATGGTTCCAAAATGTATTGATTTATGCCACCGAAAAACAATTGATGCGCGTTTCTTAGTTAGTTGTTAGTGTTTCACTATGAAAGAGTCAGTTCTCATTGAGATTTCAATAAAATCACACATCGCAGGAAGATAACCCGATTTGTGAATTGCTTAAATAAAAATTTTAAGTTCAAACAAAGTGTGTTATGATTTCTCTTTCCGTCTGTATTTTTGATTAGTACGGGAACACCACTTTTTTTACAATACCATACTATTCCCGGAAAATAAGCGTTATAAAGTAACTCAACTGCCTGTCAGGCCGAACATGTCCTACATTTAATCCCTATCTTTCGAGTATGGGAGTCCGACGGGTAAAGAGCGACAGAGTAAAAACCGGAATCGCGTTTTGTAAACGTTTTTTCCTTATAGTTTCAGGAAACTTGTTTCACCTAATTTTATTGAAAATTGAACAATAATTAGTGTAATATTTGGTGCACCGAT
>UXGD01001607.1:0-33002 GCA_900474315.1 Torymus auratus
ATTCTAAGGTCTATAACAGTGGATGAGGAACTTTTTTTATGTGTGTATACCTATAAGACGCTGGGGAAATCCGAAATATTTTTACATCGAGCTTTACTTATATTTATAGCGCACTGAAAGGAAAAATAATCGATTCAAGTATATAGCTTTCTGTTAAGAGTTAGAAACTGAATGAATTATATACTTTCAATTTATCAATTGAGCAATAATAACTGAAAAATCTTTAAAACTTGTCTCTCGAACCATTCCACTCCAACCAAAAATGGATAGTTGCCAAGCAAAAAATCTCCCTAAACAACAAAAAAAACATCACCTGCCTGCAAAAGGCCGCTTCTCCTCCTCCTCCTCCTTCACTCTCTACTCCTGCAGCAAAACAGCAGAGCAGTAGCAACACAGCAGCAGCTGACAGTAGAGAGAGGGAGGGAGAAGACTACGAGTCGAAAGGGTTAAAAATACACACACGCCGGAGCGCGTTCGCTCGCCGGCCCGCGGCGGTTTACACGGAGCCAATTACTTGAAGAGACTGCTTGTGAGCGCGAGAACCGGTCGCGTAGTAGTAGTAGAAGGTGTACATGTATCTCTCTCTGCTGGCTGCACGGCTTCAAGAGCGTGTCTCTCGTTCAAGAGCGCGCGTCGTGTGTGCACGTTCTCGTTTCCTCTCTCTGTGAGGAGAGAGTCTGCGAGACTTTCTCTCTTTTGTTATAGGCGAGAAGGTGTGGCTGATTCTTCTTGCTTTGGGTAATGAGAGATTCGGGGAATATAGTCCGGTATGTGTACTACAGTGTCAAATGTGCAGTTCTTGTTGTTGTTGTTATTGTTGTTGTTGTGTCACATCGTCTACTCCAATAAACCGTCGTCTTTCAATTTTCTTTCTTTCTCGTACAGCGGTATTTATCGACGTAATATATATATGCACATTGTCATCTAATTACAAGGCTTTTAAAATACGACATTATCCACGACGACGACGACGACGGCAGCTGACCCAATTACCGGCGCACGCCTTGATCGACCCCGAAAACTCTCTAATTTAAAACCGCCGCCTGTCGCACTCGCGCAAGCTTTGCTGCACTCAAGAAACGAGCTTAAACGACGCGCGCGAAGAGTGTGTTTATAATTCGCGCCCCGTCGTCGTCATCATCTTGACTCGATGTCGATAGCTCTACGCGTGGGGGATGATTAATCGACGCCCCCCTTAGCGGGAGGGCAAATAACGCGGGCATTAATTATATCGGTGCGGGTGTGTATACACGAGAGCGCGAGGCTGGCGATGGTGATTAATTAAACGTTGATTCGTTTGGGTTTTGCATTAGAGCGAAGAGGTGTATATGGGTGTGGAGAGGAGTTGTGAAAATTCAATTATACGGGAGTGAGTGTGTTTGCGCTCTTTGGTTTCGGAGGGCGAGTTGTTGGGTGGACATCAATTTTCCTGCGTCAGAACTCGAGGTGCATGCTAATTCGTATGGATATATATTAATAATATACATTGCGCAGTGTAGTAGCTTCGAAGCTTGCAACGATTCGTAGCAGTCGTATGTAGTATATATACATAGATGCGTTTGTATTTACGATTTCTAAAAATACACAAGTTTTTAAGCGAAAAACAAACAACAAATCTCCAATTTTGACCAAGACCTCGTGTCTTCGATGTTTTGTTGATATTACATCTCTGACAAAAAGCTCAAAACTGGCTTGATCGAGATTATACCTTATCCCTGCACTGAAAAAAAATGCACTTTGTCCACACGCAAACTAAATAAACCCACTGTACTTGAGAAACCCGACAGGCGTCTTCCCCACCAAGCATAAAAATTTATCCACCCACCTCGTCCAGCCCCAACCCTCTCTCTACATCCCCATTTCTAAACAGTCGCTGATCCCCGTACACATTTCTTTCCGCCAAACGCGCACGCGAGCGCAGCGCCGCGCAACGAACTTGACCGAGTTTCACGCGCGCGCGCACGCTTGCCTCTCTCTCTCTCTCTTTCTCTCCTTGAGAGTGGACTCTCCTGCGCGGGGTCGCGCGCGCTGACGTCATCCACACGCGCTCGGCGCGCACGGTTGTTGCAAGCGCCCGGCGTTCTTTGGCGATGGGAGTTTGCCTTTTTGCGTTATTAGTTGTGTGGATTTTTCGAGGGTTTAGGGATTTGCGCGAGATGTACAGAGACAGATAATAGAGATTCGTTAGGATAAGTTACTAAAGGTTGTAAAGTAACTACTTGATGATGAAGGTTGATGGAAGTACAATGCTCGTGTAAGTGACGGTTTATGCAGAGATAGAGATTACAGCTATGTACCTTTGAGTATAGTTATTCCCAGTAACATAAAACGATGGTATTAGCGGTTAATTTTTCAAGATAGGAAACCGGAGCTGTCAGGAGATTCAGACTCGATTAGTGCAGTGTAAAAGTTTTGAATTGTAGGGTACATTTCACTGAATGCACCCATTAATCAATGACACGGATTGACTAGGCTTTTTCCGAGTAAATATATACGGATGTATATCGGTTGGTATACGAGTCGTAAAGAAATCGCTGAATAAAAATATATACCAATAGATTTTCTTAGAACAAGACGATCGTTCAATCGGTATTAACAAAATACTAATAATTACCATTAAGCAAAGCCCGCACCGAGGCGTCCAGTTTATCAAACTTGCGCGAGCGCGCGTGTTGCTTTATTTTTCTTAGACGACAACAAGTGATCTAAAAATACGCGTGGTGACTCTTTGAAGAATAGAGAGAAATTCTATTATTAGCGGCGCAACTTCAGTCGACGCCCGTATTTATTTTGAGATTTAAATAGCCGTTCACCCTGTTCTCTCTATCTATCTATCTAAGAGTTGAAAAAATTTCATATTTCGAGATTTCCTTCTACGCTAATAAATGGCGACCGATTAATTGAGTTTGCCCAACTTTCGCATCGTCGCGGCGGGGGGTAAAGTGAATACGGGGATGCCATTTCTCCCTCTCTCTTTCTCCCGTACAGCTTCAATTAAAGTCCCGTCAATCACTCGCGGGCCGCCGAGATTTTCAGCAGCCGCTACATCGCGGTCGGGAAATTAATTAGATACTGCACTGTCCCGTGTACAACAATTAGTATAATTGTGTCGAGCAAAAAAGAAACTCACCCGAGTGTCGTCATGGTGACGATGGTGTACCAGAAGGCCGCCGGTATGGATGTGAAGTTGGTCCCGTCGACGTTCTTCTCCGCGTAGAACATGACGGTGGCGAATATGATGATGGCCATGGCCAGCGAGAAGACGAGGAAGCCGAGCTCGCTGGCGCAGGACTTGAGCGTGTAGCCGAGGATGCGCAGGCCCTGCGAGTGCCTCGAGAACTTGAAGATGCGGAAGACGCGAAAGACGCGCAGCGTGACGAAGGCGCCGGACACGTCGTCGTTGTCGGTGATGCCGAGACCAATGTAGTAGGGCAGTATGGCCACGACGTCGATGATGGACATGACCGAGCGCGCGAACTTGCAGCGGCTCGGCGCGGCGAAGAGCCTCAGCAGGTACTCGGCCGTGAAGATCATGACGCAGGCCGTGTCCAGGCAGAAGAAGACGATCTTGTAGCGCTCGCCGCAGGAGAGGGTGCCGGCGCGGCCGGGCCGGTTCCCGCAGGGCACCGTCTCCACCACGTTCGCCAGCACGCTCACCGCGATGAAGAAGCCCGTGACGTAGTAGAAGACCAGCGCCGCCGTCGATATGTGCGGGTTCTGGAAGGCGCGCCACATCTTCTCCCGCATGTCCGTCAGCTGCTGCAGGTTCTGGTCGCCGCTCTCGCTGAGCTTGTCGTCCATCAGCCGCTCCGCGTTCTCGCGCTTCCGGTCCCGGTAGTCCTCGTAGCAGCAGTCGCCTATCACGTCGGGCAGGATGCCGAAGAAGGCGAGCTCCTCGTCGTAGCTCGTCAGGCACTCGTGCTTCGGGTAGTGCAGCTTGCCCGTGCGGTAGTAGTTGAGGATGTGGCGGAAGATGTCCGGGTCGCGGTCGAAGAAGTACTCGCGCGAGTCCTCGTCGTAGAAGAACTCGCGCTCGTTCGAGCCGAGCAGCGTGTCCGGGTACTTCTCGAGGGTGTTGCGCCAGGTCTCGAAGCGCCGGCCCGACACGTTGATCAGCAGCTTCTCGTCGTCGGCCTTGCGCCGGTCCTTCGGGATGGGCGGCGGGGGCAGCGGGTGGGTGGCTATCGGCACCCAGCCGATCGCCGCGGCCCGAGCGAACGGCAGCCAGGCCGCCACCGAGGCCATCCTGCCTCTCTAGCCGCTCGCCAAACGTTTAATCTCACTGTAACTCAATGCTCCTCGCGCCGTCTCGCGACGCCTCACGCGCACTCGCTCTCGCAGTGTGCTAGTCCGCTATCGGGGGCGGCCATCCTCCTCAGGCCCGGCCGGGGGCCCTCCATGCGCGCTTCACTCCGCCCCGCTGCTGCTCGCTCCCGCCATCGCCGTCTACCTGCTGCTGCCCGCGTCGCCTGGCCGCTGCTGCTCCTGCTTATGCCTCCCGGCCCTCGCCGGGGAGGACTCGCTCGGCCCTCGGCTCCGTTCCATAATACGCGCACTGGCTCTCTCGCTCAGCGCCGGTCTTCGCTCTCTCTCCTCCTATGGACGTGTGTGTTTACGAAGGAGGGAGGGAGGGAGGCCGGCCCGACACACGCGGCTTGCTGCTGCTGCTGGCCGCGAGCGAGCGCGCGCGCAAGCGGCCGCGAGAACACGGGGCGCTCGATCAATATGTGTATACGCGCGCGGCGCCTACGCGAGCATCTTCTTCGCTCTCTCTCTCTCTCTCTTTCCACTCCTCCACCTCGCCTAACCTTCGCCGCGTCGCCGCTGCTGCTGCTGCTCTGTCACGCGCGCCTCCGCTTCATCGCGCACCTGTCGCCTAGCCGCCTCCTCCTCTGCTTCTGCGACTGTACTCGTATCGAGGCTTCTCTCGCCCCGTCGCTTGGCGAAAGACCTGCTACGGGGCGGCTCGCGCAGGCGGCGCTGAGGGCTTGCACGACGACGAGGACGCAGGCGAGGGTGATGATGATGAGCACACACACGCGCGCGCGGAAAGCGGCGGCACCCGGGAGCGAGGCGACCCGCTCGATGAGTTGGCTACTCGCGACTGCCGCCAGCGCTCTCGCACGGGGAGAGAGAGCTTGCGAGCTTACCCCCCTCCATTCTCTCACTCTCTCCTTCTTTCTCTATATACCTTGCGCGCGCTGCGAGACACCGAAGCTTTCGTCTTCTGCTTCTTCTCTGCTGACGAACGTGTGTGCACCTGCGCGCGTTACCCTAAACCTAGGTATATGAAGAAACCTGGACCTACCAGCGTGCAGGTAAAATACCTATGTGACAGGGGGGAGAGAGAGAGAGAGGTGGAAAGAGCTTTGCCGTGTGTGCGTGCGTCTAAATTGATTTTTACGGCGGCGCACGCGGCGGCGTTCTCTCGCGCTCCCTCTCCCCGCGCGCTTAACCGCGTTGCCCGGGCAACGGCTCCACCGTGACGTCATTCCCCGTTTCTCTAGCCGTGCCCTCGCGCGCGCGTTATATACACTGGCCCGTGCGCGCACCGATGCCGGCGGCGGCTGCTGCCCTTTCTCTCTGATGCGCGCACGAGCCGAAGCGGCCGCGGGAAAGTCAAAGTGCGGAATATAGCTAGCTTGGGGCTGCGGTATATCTGAATGGTGTTGTGGTACATTGCGCTTCTGCATGAAGCTGAGGTCTAGGTCTGGTTTAGATTTTATTCGAGTTTTACCGGCGATCGACGTGGTTTCCTTTTGTTGTTTTACAACATTGATATTAAGGTTTTTTTTAAGTTTTGAAATCCCTTTTTGTGAACGCGTTACTATATTCCTATTTGGGCGGCTCGAGGACCACGCAAAAACTGACCCGATGCACGGGAAAGTACGCGGGATGGTTACAAAAAATCTCCTATTACGAAAGTTTGTCTCATGTTTTCTTCAGTCACCCAAAGAAAAAGTTATCAATATACAATATTCGTTAGATCGATGCGAAAAAATTCGAATTATTCATATTAACTTGACGAATCTTCCTGCAAATACCAATGGAAGGGGGTCGTTAAAAAAAGAAAGGGAACACCCAGAAAAAAGGTGGAACAAAAAGGAAGCGTCGATCCCGACGACCCGACTTATAAAAACTGCACTCGTGACGCAGGCCACGCGGAAATCCTCGGAGATTATGCCCTGAATCAATAGTTGATCAGCTTCCGCCTCTCTTTCTTTTTCCGCGCGTATTCTTATTTTATAGAAATTGTACTATACGCGACTACTGCTGTCCTCTTTTGTTCCGTTTGTAACGGTGAAAACTTTACCTGCCGTGGGTGTCGCGTTTATCCGGAACGGCGATCTGAATTAACAAAAATCCCTATATGATTTCCCTTAACAACACGCGTAATTTCTACTCCACCCTCCACTCTAAAAATTTCTAATAAAGTATCGGTCCAGCACTACACACTACACCCACAATACCAAAACTTCCAACCATCCGAAACTTGCCTCTCTCCCGCGCGTCTATACCGTTAAAAACTCGGAATTCAATTTGCCCAAACGACTCTTCCACTCCCCAACATCCTGGCAAAGGACGCACTTCGCTAAAAGGGACGTATACGCGCGCGCTCGCCTAGCTGCTATGTCCCAATTTCTCGTCGAACGCTCGGGACACACTTTATTGTCCGCGGGTCGATTTCGGGTCAAGACGCGCGAGCGAGTGCAGAACCGGCCGCTCGCGGAAATTCGACATCGCCTCTGCGGCCGTTAATGTCGAGCATCATCTGCTCGCGGAGTCGTCCGAGCGGAGAATTAATCCGTATGATAATGCGATTGTCGATCGCGGAGTTTTATTTTTCTTCGTATAATAAACGGCCCCGGAATTTCGTTCGGTATGCGAATATATGTTATGTTAATTAGATGATGAATAAGTTGCCGGGTTATTTATTGTTAAAAATATTATCTTTATATTGCCATTATGTTTTAATTATTTTGGTCTCTGGAAAAGTCAGCCGGTGCACACCATTAGAGTCTAATTATATAATAAACGCGCCCGATCGATGGATATAATTATGTTATTATATTACGTTTTATAACGGGGCGGAGAGCAACAGATGCGCCGGTAGATAGAATTTCCCATTTGCGCGCGCAAATGAAAGGCAAAGCAGGCTATTTACGAACGCGCTTGCCAATAAATTCAACTAGAAATATCTGAGTGCCCGCGCGCGGAATGAAAGTTGTTGGCTCTTTTTTTCGAGATGTATACGTGTGATGATTTGGATTATTCTAATCCTCTTCTATTTTTAGGTAAATTCTATAAAATTTTAATGCCTGGGTGGATAATTAGGGGTTGAGGAAGCTCCGTACGTGACCTTAAACGTTATATCAGTAGAAAATGCCGGGTATGGTGAGACGCGCTGCAGCACAGGCGCGTTTATAATTACCGTTATAAATCTATCAATAGCCAGCGCTTTGATAATCGCAATTTTCTCGTAAATACGTTAAAATTTATCTATTATGGTGGCAGAGGTTGGACCCACTGGCAATTATACGTTCTAAAATTTGCCGAAAAGTGCTAAATTAATTTAAGATTTGCATTTACAGCGCTGAGTCCTAAAAAACTTTTCTCTCGTAAATACATGAAAATCAACCTTCACATACATTCCCAATTAAAAATGTCAATTACCAATCGACTTTTACCCACCTATCCATCGCCAATCACACTTCTCAAATCCCTCGCCCAGCTCTTTACACATACCTAGCCATAACAGAAAAAAACAACCTCGTAAGAAGCATCAACCGCCAGCTCGGCGCAGCGAGGCGGAAAAAGAGGTTTCAGAGACGCGGCGCGCGCGAGAAGAGAGTCAAGTGTGCCGCGAATGTGCACAAACTCGCCGCCGCGACTACAGCCGCGCTAATGAACGCGGCGTGCTGCCCTCCTCAGTAGAAGAACAAAAAGAAGAAAAAAAAGAGGAAACGCGGTAGACGGAGCGTCGAAAAGTCGCTGAGAGGGAGGAAAGGTGTGTGATCGTCGGATCGTGGGTTAAGATTGTCTCTGTGTGGGTGACATACTTGAGCTACTGAGGTGCAGGAGTGAAAAATTATTGGTGTTTCGTGAATTGTAATTTTTGTTAAAACGTAAATGTTTTATTAGAATTTTACACTCGGGGATTAAAGTTTTTATACTGGCAAGGAGTTTTGGCGAAACGAACTTTCTCTTTTTATACTGTCTTTTTAGTGCTCTGTTTTTGGAACTTTTTAACAACCGAGTATTTTCAAAAAAGCTACATCTTTACTATGCGCAGCTTAATGGATAACTGCTAAAAATAAGGGTTATTTTTTTACCCGAAAATTGCATCCAACACCTTCAAGATTGAAAAATCTTAATCAAGCATCTCGATTAAAACGAAACTAACCATCCCCAGGAAAATCCCCCAACCATATTACATTATACTCTCAGAGACTTGCGGGGATTAGGGTTTGGTATGACGACACGTTTTCTCTCTCCTGCTACTCTCGCGTGCGAGAAAAGTTTCCTCGGCAGTGGCGAAAATCGTAGCACTGCGGTCCGTACGTGACGCCGCGACGGTTATATACGAGACCGCCTGTGTTCGCATTCGAGCGCGCTCTCTTTTTTTTCATCTCGCGCAATGGGTGACGTCGGGATTACGCTGCTGTACTCTGCGTGGTATACGGGGAATTACCGGGGCGGTATAGTAGTTGGCTGAAAATTTTTGTGTATTATTATTACGTGGCGTTGAAAGTATGGTTGTAATAAGGGATGTATAACGTAAAAGTTTGAGGTGTAGCTGCTTTTTAGTTGCAGGTTGCTGAGAACGTGCTCATTAGTGTAGTGAACCTCGTTTTTCTTGAATGATTTTTATCTTTTTAGTAAGTTTTTTATGAATCGAAGGTTACCTTCAGTGAATGTTCTCGTTTTGATGATACAAAATGGTACAAAATTCGTTAAATTGATTAAAATTGTTAGTTTTGTAGTTAGTATAGCGGGAGAGGAGTTCCACTCGGTATCCATCTGCTTTGCTAAAACGCTATACATAATCGGTACAAAAATCGGGTTTTAAGTCACTAAATTGTACAAAAATAGTAAAAAATTACTTTAATGTAAGATGGGAGGTGGGAGGGTGATATACGTCATCTGTCGTTCCTTTTTTTTAAGAACACGGCATCTTTTATATAGCCATATATAGTTAACGCCGGAACCCTTTCACCACGCCAATATTCGCAAAAGCAAAAAAGTGAAGTCCAGCGGAAAAGGGTTCAAAAGGATCTAATACGCGTGGTGCGCATCTTCGCGATCGTAACCCGCAATCTCGCGCGCGTTCCACACTTCCGCGCGCGCGCGCGCCTTTGTCGCTGCCCGTCCGATAAGCGCTGCACTGCACAGCAGGAGGGGGGACGAAAGATAATTCAGGCCGACTCGAAAGGGGAGCGTTATACTACTGAATCGATTGCGCGCGCCGATAGGGAGGAAGGGGTGGGGGGTGGCTAAATTGAGTCGACGCCAGCGAGCGAGCGTTCGTTACGTCGACTACCGGCGCTTTATTAGAAGTCTAATAATAGCGCCACCTTTACCTGAGCGGGTGGGAAAGCGGGGAGGAGGGGGTTTTGTCTCCTGACTTCAGAGTTTGGAAGGGGTTGGGGGATGAGGGAGGGCTGATTATTTGCCGGTGTGCTGTGAAGTGAAAAAACGTCTGCAGATGTACTTTTTTGGTGGATCGTGTGCTAGATTATAATATAAATTAAGATACGTTTTTTTCCTATTTAATGTATATTTCGTAATAGTTGAAAAATACGATTACCTGTATTATCGAAATAAATTGACCTGCTCAGTTCGTAAAAATAACTTTTAAAAAAAACATCTTTTATTTTTGAGTGTACAAAATGTTCCATGATTGGCTATATTGATAATATCGAAGCTTACCCAATTGTAATGCCAAATGAAAGCAAAGTAACAAAAAAAAATTATATATATGTTTAATGTAAATAATTATATATGGTCAATGAAAATACATGTCGCCACTGAAGTTCGATACATATACCTATACTATTTCATATCAAGATTGAATTTAAATAAAATAGCTTATCAATATAATTTTATTTGATTCAAGTATATACATTTCGTGATTTTTCTGTTTATAACTACTTCTAAAATATTGGAATCTTTTTAAAATATCTCTATCCCTGTACATTCAAATATTTGAAAAATAAATCATAGCGCAGGTCTTACCTTCGTCGGCCGACGCGTCCCAGTCGCTGCTGTAGTGCGACGCTCCTCGTCGCTGCGCATACCTATAAATGCCTCTGGCTTATAACGGGGCGGTAACATGCGCTCCGTCTAGACGACATCGGCCGGCCTTTGCTTACTGCTGCTCGCACATAAGAACATCACACACATACACACACTCTTTTCACCCGGATGATCACTCGAGGACACTATACACAACATTATCACACGCGGGCGGGTGCGAAGCACCAGGAGGCGAGCGAGACTGTCGCGAACGCGGAGCACGAGCGCACCTGGCTATAGCATTAGCCGAACTGGCGAAATTTTTCGTCTGCAGGCATGCCGCACGAGTCCCTTGTCCTCTCGCAAGGGTATACCGCGTGTTTATTTCGCGGCGTAAACACCCGCAAAGGCCCGCAAATAGTGCTGATAACTAGCCTGTTGACTACAGCTAAGTATACAGCAGATTGAAAAACTTTCGCCGCGCTCGCATTTTCGTTACGCATAAAATTAAAAAAAAAATTTGAAGGTAATTTCTCCTACATAAATCTACACTACCGTAAAAAGTTCACATCAGTTTGTCAGAAGAGATCTGCACTCCCATTAACTCTCTTCCGTATATAAAATCTTAGATACCAACTTTTTTTTAATTACTCGATAAATCAAATTGTGGAGCTGAGGAGTTGTGAACACCATCGCGATTTTCTCAAAAAAGAACCCTTTTCCCCTCAAAATTTACATTCATACGGGAAGCGACGCGCTAAATTAAGCAGACGCGCCCATTCAGCTCCTTTTTTCCTCTCTCTCTCTGAATGACGGGTATACGACGACGTCGGAAATCTCTCTTTTTAACGATTCCTCCTTCGCCTCTTTACCCGCTCTTTTCATATATTATTTAGTGACTTTGCACCGTTCGCGCGCGTATAATATGCGCACACGCCAAAAGGCGTGCAGACGAGAAAATTATGCGCGTCGTTAAAAGTTACGGGGATGGCTCTCTCTCTCTCTCTCTTTCCCGCGTGCAAGTGTGCATGCGTGTATATGAAAGTGTGCTGCACAATCCCGGCCTGAGTTTTTATATAAGTTGATTAAGGAAACGCGCGTATAATATATATACACGTTTATGGTGTTGCCGTGTAAAGTCCGATATGGTTTATGATCGTCGTTGAATTTGTGATACTCAATAATGCACAACTTGCTGCCTGGCATTATTAAAGTTTCGATAGGTGATGAATATTGTCCTCATCAAAGTCGCGAGATTATTTTAACGACCTATAAACCGAGAAAAGTAAATCGCCCTGTTACAACCTGAGGATATTTGTTACATATGATGAACCCGAATGAATTTATCTCAATTTCAATATTCATGTATTAGGTATATACAATTAATAATAATCTACATTCGTTGCGGAACCGCCCAATTATTAAATCACATCTGACAATAGCCGGAAAACAATTTCGTCATCGCGAAATTGCCAACCCATCAAGCCCCGGCCGACAGAAATCATCCGACTCTCGAAATACCAATTAAACTTTCGCGTATATCTGTATACAGACACACTTGCTCGCGCGCTCTTGACCCGTCTATATAGCGATTGACTCGCTACACGGCCTAATCGTCGGCGATTTTGTGCCTCGAGTGTCCGAAAGTTTTCGAAAACCGGGGGAGAGAGGGAGGAAAGTTTTAATAGGAAGTCAAATTACTTTTGTAGCCGAGTCGACGGGGGAGCGAGTCGAGACCCACGAGGGACGTCGAACGTACGTCTCTATCTCTCCGTGTGTATAGTTCTTCCTAGCTCGATTTTTTTTGGAGTGGAGGGGAGGTGGTAGTTCTTTGTTCGTGGTTATTAGGAATTAAGGAAGTTGGTTTGGGAAATGATCTTTTTTTTATAAGCTATGGGACTTTGGGGTTGCCGTAACTGTCGTAGTTGAATAGCCATTTTTAAAATTGTTTCAGATACTCTCTTAATATTTATTAAATTCAATTTAAACATTTTAAAATAGGGTGCAAAAACTTATTTGATGAAAACTGCGTCAAAGTGAGCAGATCTGGCAGTTCAGATGTAAACGACATTTCAACAAAATAAATAATAATTATCTTCAAATATTTGAAAGTTTAGTAGCCTTAAGCAATCAAATTAAGTTGATATTATTTGTCTAAATATTTACGTAAAGTAAACTACGTTACATATCCTTACGTAAACTTCTTATTATCCTATAAATATATGTAAAATATTTGCATACGGTAAATTATGTTACACTCTCACGTAAACTTCGTATAACTAGAAGTAAATATTAGGTAGAATTTTATAAAATATATTTGAAAGCAGATCAAGTACCTATATATTTACTAAGTGAGAAATGATACAAATAAACTTAGATAATCACATTATAAACTAGCACAGTTTTCTTTATTTTATCTTATATTATATAATAATAAAATGTTAACTTTCAACAATGCTACTAAGAAATATAATTTAAAAAGAAATAAAGGTAGGAAGGATCAGGTACTCGCAAATAAAGTAACCAGCAATTGAAATTGTACATAAAGACGATTTTTATTTTTAAATACTTCTTGGACACCAATACTTTTTTGTGTTGTATTTCTCTCACTCGCATTCTCTCTCATACTCACTTTCTCTCGCTCTCTTGCTCTCTCCCTATCGCGTTCATCACCACACTTCGATCGACACTTCGAAATCCACGCACTGCCTCTCACTCTCTCAGTCGCTCGGTGCTGATACAACAATCGGCCTGCGACGCTTCGCTATCGTCATAATATAAAGGATCGTCGCCAAAAAACATCGTTGTCCGGAAGTCTTTGGCTTCCTGTGTACGTCTGCGTGTCTATGTATGTAGTAGCGCGTATAATCGTATATATATAGCGTTTTAAGAAGAGAAGAACGGAAAAACTGTGTTTGTTCGTTTCGATGTGTGTACAGCATACAACGAGCGCGCGAGTTGAAAATCTCCGACGGAGAGGAAACGTCGCAGTCAATCATCATTGTGTATACATGTGTATGTTGTATGCGGTGTAAGTTTATGCCTGTGTGTATGCAGGGTCTGTAGTTTTCTCGCCATATCGCATTACGGTTTTTTGACTTCGCAGCCTTGGGGGGAGAGTTGGGTGAGAAAAAATTACTTTACCGTGGAACGAAGTTACTATGGAATTAGTTGAATTTCACGTATGTACATGAAGATGATTTTTTTTTTAACTTTACCAAAAATAAACTTCGGCCAAAGATCTGACTATGATAATTAATGAGATAAAGAAAACGGCATTGCATTTCATGTGAATTTAATATCCCCTTTTTTTTAGCAATTAATTGACAAACCGAACGTGAATGTAGACAAGCTGCAAAATCAGTTAGCATCTGCAGCGCCCGCTCAACTTGTATACGGCCAATCATCGACTCTATACTGCCTCTTATTCACCTCATACGCAATATAATATAATCGACTTGCGCTGCGTTGAACTTCGTTTTTTCTCTCTTTTTCTCTCATCATTCTCTCTCTCTCTCTCTCTCTCTGTCTGTCTCTGTCGTCACCACCGTTTTGGGGGGGAAAAACTGCGATATACATATTAAGGGCGGCGGAACGCAAGCAACAATATATACACATGAAAAAGCGCCACTGTTTCTTTATTTGTTATTTGCTTTATTTTTAAATTACGATTAAACATTCCACTTTTCCATTATCTCTCCTCCGCCATCCTTCTTTTTTTTGCATGAATGCGTCCGAGTGTCGCGCGAGGGACGTGGGAGATTTATCATCTCTTTCTCTCTGTCTATGTTGTGCTTCTATCTCTCGCTCGTTTGTTCGCTCTCTATCTCTCTCTCTCTCAATCTCTTTTAATACGAATTGACAAATTTTCATCTCTCTCGCGCTCACGATTTTTGCATTTTTTTGGCGGGCCACCTCTCTCTCGTGCGCCCCTTTTATACCTTTTTTCGTAATATTGACACTTTTAGGCGACTTGAAAACGTGCGTGGCTTTCACGCGTGGATCTGTACGCGCACGAAACGTGAAAAAATCTCGTGTAACCGAAAAGAGTCGTTCGAAAAACTGTCTTTTTTTGTCTTTTGCAAAAAAGGTATACGTGTTTTCTTTTACGAATAACTTTACACAACTCGTTTTCCTTTCGATACGCGTCTCTCCCTTCTAAATTCCTTACAAGCTAGATACGAAAATTCTGCCATTACAATATTGCAACATTGATTCGATTACTTGAATTTTCGATATAAGTAGAAATTTGCTTATTGATTTTTGCCTTAATATCGTGTGATTGGGTACTTGCATATAAAACAGGATCATTCTTCACAATAAGCGCATGACGCTACAATTATAGATTAATCGTACTAATTATTCGTATTATACATAATTAATACAACTAATCAAGCGACAGTACAATTAAAAGTTACGCTAGCGAATGAATTTACAACGCAAAAATAGAATAGAATTCATACGATATAGAGCCCAAATATACATAATAATATTTAAGAAATTCTCATTGAAAATCTTAATTTTTCTCCTCCTTCGCACATAAATAATTGCATATATATACACATAAATTCGTCTTTTATCTCTCATTCACACACATTTTTTTTCACCTTTTATCTCGCCTCATTTGATACTCCCCTCGAGTAAAATATCCCAATTCGCTCGCGCCGACATTCTCATCACCATTTTCTCCTTCTCTTTTTCTCTCTTTCTTGCAGTTTCTGCGTCAACTTCTCGCGCATTAGGTATTTTTTCGTTTATACAAAGACGGAAAAAGTGCATTTTTTTTACTTCTATTTCTTTGTTTTTTCTTCCTTTTAGATACAATGTAGTTATTAGTCGCCTAAAAATTGTCTTTAGAGAATGAAACGACTGATTACGTCGCATTCTTCGTTCCTGATTAATTTGTTAACTTTTCTGAATTTCGGCTATTACATTGTTCTCCTCTCATCTTTTTTTTTTTTTTTTTTTTTTTTTTTTATTACTTTTTTTGCTTATGCGCTCATTATAACAGCTCTTCCGACGTTACGAAACTGCTCCGAAACGAATTCCCCTCGTACAATTTCAGCGTATACTTCAAGTCTTCCGAGCAAAGCCGAGCATCGTACTGCATATATATAAAATACGAATAATAAAAAAAATCCGCGATAAGGGAAGAAAGTATTTTGTGCATATGGTTTAAGCAGTCCATCGAAATCCGAGAAAAAACTCCTCGCGCTAACATCAACTCGATATCAAAAAATTGTTTTGATTTTCTCATATTCATACTTATACACTTTAAAATGCATTTTCCCAATATTAAGACACATAAAACGCGAGTTTATAAAATAAGGCTCTAAAAAAATAATTTAGAACGTATATAAAAAATTACACACATTTTCCTCTACATATTGCCACGAACGAAAATAAATGGTAACATTCATCACGCTGATATTTTACAGAGATCTAGAGGGTCGGGGATGTGAAAACCTCAGTAGAAAAAAGGCTACATATGTAAACGCGGCCCTCGATATGTCTTTGAAACCGTCGACGGACCGTAAATTCGCGTGGGAGCCGTTTCGCAGAGCTTCTCTTTTTCTTCTCTCTTTTTCTTCTCTCCCTCTCTCTCTCTCTCTTTCTCCCCCTCCTTCTCTCTTACACCTCACATAGAGATTCAACGCCTCCTTCTTCCCCTTTACTCTCACCACCGCGCGTACTACAAACATTTAGGCCTACAATGATACGTCTTAATCGACGGCCACGTACACCACCGCGCGCATAGACAATTGTGTCGCCAGAGATGAGCGTATAACAATGCGAATGGCGGGGAGTGTGCGTACTTTGACCGCCGAAGAAGGCCCTGTCGAAAAAACGCATCGCTTATTACAATCGCACTAGCAAAATCGCGTGTGTAAAAAAGCACTGACTCGCCGAGGATTACTCTATCTTTCTCTCTCTCGCTCGCTCTCGTTCACTTCTCGTCGCGGGATATAAGTATATCTGTTAGCGCGTTTCTCTCACTTGTTTAAGAAATCGAGCGAAATCACATTGTAAAAAGAAAAAAAAAACAATTAAAAAATAATAATAATAGCATAATTAATACACTTATTAATAAAAATAATCGTGATAATTTGATAATATTAATTGCTAGTGTTCATCTTTGATGTATAATTTGACAATGTAATCGAAGAGATGTAATGTCATGAATAATTGAGATAGTCTTAGCAAAGGTTGGGTTTAGCTTATGATGAATAACGATTTCATGGATTATTTTTGTTCTTATACTTCCATTACTAGCTTATCAAATTATACATTTAAAAGTAATCTGTTGTTCGTTAATTATTGATCTTGATTAAAAGAATAAGCACTTAACGATATTCTCAAGATTACAATTGATAAAAATAATATTCAGGTGCGACTGCTGTTCCTTTATTCGTGAACAATGATTTGTACAATTCGTGTTTATAAAATATTTATAAACTCAAGCTAAAATACTAAAATAAATTATGAAAAAAGAAAACGATTTTTAATACACTATAACACAATTGTGATTCACGAATTAGTTTATACAAATTTGTTAATAATTAGCTAACTAAAATTTTAAATTAAGACTACGAAAAAATAACATAAAGAATAAAACCTTTTGTTACTAAGGTTCGACAAAAAAATATAGAAAATAAAAACAAAGAGAAAATCAGTTCGTATTCACACTCTTTCGCTCGTATTCCCCTTAAAATCTTATAACAAGATTCGCGCAGTATGTAAGAAAAAGATGATATCTTTTCCTTCTAGTGTACACAAGAATTTCTTATGAAAAAACTGCGAATGTAATGGGAGTTAATCCTCTTTTAGGCTTCTATTTATCGCGTATTACATTTATTTCATTAAATCTCCTGCTCCATCCTTTCGCACTTCGCATTCCAACATTTATGTGTAAACGTACGTACGAATGTATAAAATCTCGCGTTCACGGAGGTCATCGTTAATCGCTGAGTTACACTTATTTCTTGTTTTATTTCTTATTTATCGCTATGAAAAAAATTTTCTTTTACTCTTCTTTCTCGTGACACAGACACACTTGTGTTTTTATTACTCTTTTTCGTTTTCTTGTTCGGCTTTAACTTCGACTCGAGTTTTTAAAAAAGTATTGACGAAGCGGGAACTTGATAAAAAAATCAACAGTTTACGATAATGATTTACCAGCGGAATTCAAGTTACTTTTGACGCTCTCGCAATGGCACAAATGGATTTTTTCATGTACAGAATAGCAGTGGATGACAATTAACTTTTTCTTATCTTAAAAGTGAGTAATATTAAAACAAAATATAACAAGATACCTAATTAATTCAACAAATTAGATGACTTAAATTTTCATTTTAATAAAATTACCACTATTCTTTTTTATGAAAAATACGGTACGTGATTGAACAATTAAATACAACGAATAAGGAAAATAATATCAAAGATAAAAATAACAATAAAAGGTTAATACTTTGTAGGTACGACTTCTTCGTGAGTTATACTCTCATTTTTATCGCTTTTAAAAACTTGAGCATGCTCAATAATAAGATTCCGCTTGTTTCATTCATTTAGCATGGCACTAACTACCGTTCTGCCTCTTCTCACATTGTGGAATGATTATGGCGCGATTTTTTCTTTTTAAAATTACAGTATAGGCGTCGTATTGTTTCATCATTTCAATTATTCTTTTTCCTTTTCTTTCCGTTGCTTCTCGTAGCTTGTGCAAAGTTGGATCGAAAGAAAATCATCGTCGTCGTCAGCATTCCAATCAGTATAAAGCAACATCGACTTTTAACCTCATTCAAGTTTTTTTAAGTTACTTTTGTATTTGTTTTTTTTCTTCGGCATTAATTATATATAATATTTATACCATTTAAAATGCTACCTAAAAATCTTTACCTACAATTTTTCTCTTTGCGCTGTTGACAAACGATGGCTATAAAATATTCGCCTAATAAATACACAACCATCTTCTTTATAAGTTAGAAAAGAAAGGGGAAAGAAGAATTGCTTCTTTCCAAGAGTCCGCTTAGAACCTTTCGTTTTAACCTTGAAAAAATCGTTCCTCGCTCGTCATTGCGCTAGGCTCTAACTTCGAAAAGAACGAAAAAATGCTAATCATATAGCGCAAGAGATAAGATTCAATGAGTTATCTCTATGAATTACGAACTAATTTTTTGTTGAGACCGTGTGTGTTTGTGTCAGTGTGCTATTATATTCTCCTCATAACAAGATGAAAATTTTCTTTCATTCACGGATGTCCTAGGAAAATCTGTTTGCCGTTGCTCCCTCAAACCATGACAATAGCTTCCTTACCGCAAAAAAGGAATGGATATTGGTCAATCATCGTTTGGACAATGTCTTCAAGGTAAGGCCTCATCGCCTCGAACCTGCCGAGATCGTCGAACTCGATTGGCAGAAGAGTTGGCCACCAACAAATAGCCAAGTTCTTGCTATCCATGCTATTTAATTTGCAGTTTTCGGCGACTCTGCGTGAGATAAAACGTAAAAATTGTTAAATAAAAAAAATCACTTAATTATTAAATCTAAAAAAAATCGTTTGATTAAACTCTTTATCTTTGTTAATTTATATTGGTTTCTTATACTGTAGGAAAGTTTTTAAAGAATCGACATTAAAAACAAAGAGATTAAAAAAACACGTATGAATAAACAAATA
The DNA here is from genome assembly GCA_900474315.1 of Torymus auratus. Taxonomy (NCBI): domain Eukaryota; kingdom Metazoa; phylum Arthropoda; class Insecta; order Hymenoptera; family Torymidae; genus Torymus; species Torymus auratus. The sequence continues at coordinate 18,911 of UXGD01001607.1, forward strand.
AACACTTTTCTTCATACTTACTTGACAAAATGTTGGAATATAAATTTGAGCACATCGAAGTTGACGGAATTGAGTTTGGTCAGCATCATGCGCAGAGCCAACAGTCTGCCGCTTCGATCTAAAAACCCAGCGTTCGCAGAGGAAAGTGGAAAAAACAGACAAAATAAAGAAGCAATTATTACAACATCGAAAGCCAGCGAGCGCTAATTACAGTGTTTAAGGCGGTAAACATATGAGTTTAAATAAACGAAAACCATGTAAAATTATCCATACGAGTATTTTTTCAAGCACCAGATAATTGAACATGACATTTCTACTTTTCTGCACTGCTGTGTGATATGTATATATTTACTGTCTTAATGATATTATTATAATAACAAAATGAAAGAAAAACCAACCTTCCATATTCATGCATGTCGCGGACATCGGTTTGCTGATACCACGTGCACCTTTAGATTAGAACAATACAAAACAGAATTGTAAACATAAATAAATGTATCTTTTTTTCTCTATAAATATATAATATGCACATAAACGCAAATGTTGACAATATGGCATTTTTGCTAATTGGAAAAATAATGAAATAAACGAAAAGAAAAAGAATGGAAACATGCCGTGCGTCGACGAAGACTCACCCGATATGTCCTCAAGTTGGCTCATGCTCTCCTTGTCAATGAGAGGAGGGAGCCTTTTAGAAAAGAAATCCTTAAGCGCCGTAGCTACGGCATTTACAGGAATGTCTAGTGAGTGTATGTCTACGTTGCCATCTGAAACACAATTTCGTCATTACAGGTAATGTCAGGACACGCCTTAATAATAAAGAATCATGTATACATAATGTATGTCGAATCTCAAACGAACCTTCTTCGAATTTCTGGAACAGCAGCTCCACATGAGCTCGGTTACCTGGTACTCTGTAAATACCCTCGGAATCAAGCCCCTCGTCTTCAATAAATCTCACGCATTTCTCGAGGAATAGCGGTATTGGGTTTGTGTCACTTTGAGCGAAGTCTTCGATGAGAGTCTGGGGCATCTGCATGGATAAGTTACCACCACCACCTAAGCCTCCCTTAGTCTGCTTTGTCTTCTCCTGTTTTTTCTTCTCGCGTTCCCGTTCCTTCTCCGCGTGTCTCTTCAGTTTCTCCTCCTATAATTATCCAATTTCACATCAACAATTAATAAATGATCAATAGTCACTTAAATCAAACAAGTAAAGAAGATTAAATATCTTGCCTTAAGCCTGCGCTTCTCCATCTTTTCATCCTCCTTGGCCTTCTGTTTATCACGCTTCCGCATCAGTTTTTCCTGGCAATCCTTGTTTTTGGTGAGAAGTCCAAAGCTCGGTGAGTTTATCTCCCGCGGTGAGGAGACGTCAAGACTCGACTCGTCGTCAGGTATGTTCGCGAGGTTATTCTGCTGCTTCGCCTGCATCGTGTTGAACATCTCTTGGGTCATGTGTTTAAGACTGAATGGATGCTGCATGCTTGATGGCATATGCTGCTGGGGCAATGAGTTTCCGAACTTCTTGCGCAGATTTGTCGCGGGATGCTTGTTACTTACATGTATCTTATTTCGCGTTCTCCACGGGTGTTCTTGGTCGCTCGATTCCGAGCTGTCCGGCGTCTCGCTTGAAACTACGTAAAATACATGATCAGAATAAGCTATACTTATAACACGTATTTAAAAAAAGAAAAATACCTCGTTCGGTGGGGTCGATTCGCCAGCTCTTATCGTCCTTCATAGTGTAATTGATACCGACGATACCATCGACTAAACTGCCAGGACCACCACCCATGCCGGCCAACGAAGGAACCTTCGGAGTGGCGACTGGTATGGCGGTGCGTTTCTTACGCGTGCGCTTATGTGACGATAGCTTTTTATTGTTGGTCTTGCTGAGGGCTGCCTCGACTCTTTGACGCTCTAGTGAGCTCCATTCGGAATCCGAGTCGCTGTAGGCCGTTGACGGTGAATCTGCGATAAATATAATGATTAGTTGATAACGTCGCTGAGAAAGAGAGATACGTTGAAAGAAGAATAAACTTACAAGGCTGTCCCTTTTCTCTTCTATGTCGCATTTTCGACTTATTATTTATGGAATCATGCACCAAGGTATAAACATATTCCCCATCATAATGTGGATACATGTTCGGCAGCTGATCTTTCACCTATTTAACACAAAACATATTTTTTATAAAATATGACTTTGCGCAACACACACCAACTATCTATAATATCGTAAAAAATCTGACCTGTGCATACTCCGATCCAAGATCGACCATCTCGGGCGTAGCGAGAGGCGCGTGTCCCATACCCATCTTGCCGTGCTCATCTTTTTCTCCTATGGCCATTCGCGATATCACGTCCGTCACGTTGGAAAAGTCTTTGAGATTGATCTTGCCGGGCTGCTTAAGCGTCTGACTGTTGCCCTTGGGCCGGGACTTAGTCTGGGGTATGTGACGCCTGCCTGTGGTGAAGGCCCGATGCGAATAACTGTTGTTCGTCACGCCATCCTGCTGCTGCTGCTGGTGCATAAACGTATCCTTCACCCAGCCTGAAACCGTGCGAAAGTGCTTCATTGCTTTTCGCAGGGAGAAAGAGAGAGAGAAAATGTTTATTATAGTTTCAGTGAGTTGGTAGACGGTGAGTTAATTTGTAATTATGTTGTTTTGTCAATGAAGTATATATAGATATATATATTTAGAGATGTTAACTGTTTCAAAGAATTTGTCATTTATTCGGAAAGATAAACAATAATATAACAAATTCGGTAGTACAACTCACGCATACCCGACAATTTGCTGGTAATGTCACTGCCTCTGCCGTAGTCTCGGTCCCTCTCCTCGCGATGATAATCAACTTGACTATAAATATCACTGTCGTCGCTGGGCGTTGCGCGGTTATCAACAAAGTGTTCATTCAGCCCGCCCTCGCCCAACTCGCCGTCCGGCGTCAGCTGTTCGTAAGATTCCGAGCCGCTCCTGAAAGTTACCGACATACTACTTCACGTTAGATGAGAGACATTACAGTGAGAGTGAAAAGAGAAAGAAGCGATTGCACGAGCGAAGCGGCCCTGATGACATCGACTTCTTACACTTTTCTTGAGTACGAAAGGCAAAACGAAAATTCACTTTGAATTTTGTAAAATAAAAATTGAAAAAAGTAAAGTCCAATGGTAGAGAAAAAGATAATGAAGAGTCTCTTTCCGACTGACTTACCCATCATCAGGCGTTTGCAGGTGGTAACTCTCATGACGCGGTGGTGGCATCGGATGCAATGCCGAGTACTCAAGTGTACCCTCGCCGCTGTCGTTGAGGTTACCGGGTTCTTCCATGTTGAAGGCTTGCTCGATTTCCGGTTTCTTTTCCCAGACTTCTTTGAAAAACGGCGTGTAAAAAGCAGCTATAAACAAATAAGATTGTTACTCATGCTACTTATCGTAAAATACAATCATCAAAATAACACTTTTTAAATATAAGACTATAGCTATGTAAATAAATTATTCGAGAACGGACAATCTTACTTTTCTGTTGGCAAGATGAGGAAGAGGTCATGAAGTGTGCTTGTAACTTATCAGCTGTAGCGTTACCCTCGGTTATCAGATGGTGGCTTAAGTCGTTGCTAAAGAATGCGTTGGCACCACCGGTATCCGTCACAGCCATTATTTGGATTGGCAAATTTGGAATATTGTGTGAAAATGCACTGCAAACACGTTAAAAGAACAATTAAGAGACTGTCGTTATGCCATAATAACACATTACAGTATTCTGCTTTAAGTAATCATTTTAGTAATCGTACTATTTTTTTTATTAGATTCCTTATCACACCCGGAGTAACATCGGCTATATAAATTACAACTTTTTTAATAGGCTATATAGCGGCCCAATTATAGCGCGGGCCAAACCGCGACGGGAGATGCTAGTATAAGTATATTATACAATAAATAATAATTAAAACGTACTTAAGTGTGGCTAGCGAAGCTTTCCTCTTGGTCGAGTAGACCAGTATGAAACCGTGGACGAGCTCGTCCCGGAAGGCGTTAGCTCCGTGGAAACTCGAGACGGTGACCTCGACGCGGCGCTTTGATTCACCCAAAAACGTTTCGAGGACAATAGAGCGCTCGCTGCTCAAAAAGCAGCACTGATGGCTAAGCAGTGGTGCCAAAACGTTCTCGACCGAGTAGGGGTCCCCGCAAAACATACACATTATTATTCTGAAAAGCAAGGTTTATCGTTCAATAATGAAATGAGAATGGTGAGTTGCAAGTGTAAAAAAAAGTGGCATACCTAATATCCGGTTCCAAGCACTCTATGACACTTTGGTAAATATTGAGAAATCCGGCTCGATGATTTATCGCCTGGACGAGCTGCTGAAGCGCTTCTTTGACTAACGACGACGGGAATCTTTTGTCTGGCTCCAAGTCCTCGACCGCGACGTCGATAAATGGACACTGCAGGCTATCAGCAAGGTTTTGCCCTTCCTCGCGAAGTCGCATCGCCTCCAGCTCGTCAATTATTCCATCCGGAACAAAGATGATGACTATCGGTAGACCCTGGAAGGGCAATCGATCCTCCTGCTCCAAGTTTGAAAGAAGTGTCTTTTCCAGCGACGAACGAACGTATTCAAATGTGTCTTCATTTGAATAAATGCAGAAGGAACCTATAGGGCAAAAATATAATATGTGTTAAACTTGTTTTATGCACTATTTAAGTATGACAGTTCGTTAAACACAATTTATTATTATGAGAATGTAATTACCATGAGGCATAAAGTCGGACGTGGTAAAAGAATTGTGTGGTAGTCCAACGTCACCGTCAATGACACGATAACCAAGCGTGTACAACTGACAATCAATTTCCACTTCGTCATCTTCCGTCTGTGAACGGATCTCGCGAGCAAATTCATCACTCAGGCCGTTACTACCTAGTATCACTAAGTTCATTTGATTGTTTTCGGAGCTCAATTGCCATTGGCTGCTATGATTCCATGAAGATGGCCTGTCAGAGAAAAATATTTTTGTTAGAATTGGAAATACGAAAATTTTTAATTAGTTTGAATTGAACGTCAGTACCTGTGGGCCTTAGTTCCTAAAACTCTTTCAATTAAAGCATCCATGCAGTTAGGAAAAGCGGGACAATGTTCTCGAATAGGACAATGGACGAAACCTAAATGCTGAAAAAGCATGAGTTTTCTGTCTTGATCTAATCTATCTAAAGCTTTATACCTGCAAACAAATGGTTTACTACAGTTTAATTGATTTTATTCAAAGTGTCAGTAGATTATATAAAATATCACTTATTTTTTTACCTGAAATCATCGATTAAAGCATCTGTAATTTCTTTTATATCATCTTGCGTAATCGTGCCTGTGGGAGCAATACTTTTGTAGTGATAAAACAAATCCGCATGCTCCAATAATAATTCCTGTTTGAACAAAAGTAGACATCAGCTGTATTATTTAACATTACTCTTTTACATGGGCTTAATAAATATAAGGAAAAGGATTATTCTTTAACCTGGAAATTGTGCTTGGCCTTCTCAATGATTTCCTTTTGATGCTGATCGTAAATTTCCTGGCAATCGTGGTGTGAGAGCGCCTCGAAGCACTCACGACCCATAAAAAGCACTCGCACCTCGGACAACTGTTTGCCTGGCGTCACGTAGCCCGTTTCCTCTAGCAGCTGCTTGAATTGTTTCTTCCACCTGCAATGTCAAATTGTTAATTACATCTATTTGTCTTTTTCACATTTATACATGAGAACTGTCTGAAGTACTGCTGTCGAAATACTTTTACTATTTATGAAAAATGGTTATGGATATATAAATTATTTACTTTACAATACAATCCAATTTTGTATTTAAATTTTATTATTATATATTTAATAAACTTAAAAATTATAATAATTCATATAATGTTAAGAGAAAGTATCTAAATAAATTTTATAATTTTTCAAGGACATATTAAACCTATCAAACCAGTATTAATATATAGTAAGTTCAATTAAAATTCAAAGTTTCAATCCTGTGAATGCTATGCTAGACATTACTTGCATACTAAGCACTTTAACACAGTACCTAGACGAATTCAATAAGCAATTATAAACTTTTGAGTTTGATTAGAAAGTACATATTTTTATACCAATGTAAGAAATTAATTTAATTAAAAGTGAAATATGAAAAATATATTTTTTTTAATGTACATTTATAAATAAATTTTAAGCACAAAATTATACTTTTTCATATAAAAAAATTAGATATAGTATATTTGTAGTTTAGAAAAAATAATGGCAAAAGCATGTTTGCTAATTAGTTCTATATCTATTAATTTCATTCATAACATGTTACATAAATAAATTTATTCGTGGTTATAAAGCCCTAGTGCCAAAATAAAACGAATATTAACTAAGTTAGTAAGTAGCCATAAATTAGCATGTATTTACCTTTTTGGAAGTCTGCAAAAAGAAAGACGCCACCCAGAATAAAGCAAAAAGCATTAGTATTTTGCACAAGTATCCACTTGCCGGCATTAAAATTAACTTTAACCATACGATAAAAGTCGGATTTTTTTAAAGAAAAGTTATTTTTACAAAAAACTAATTAAAGAATTTTATCGTATGGAGTTTTTTGCATGTGAACTTAACAAAACAATTGTTAGTAAAAACTAAGACAATACGTTAGAAATTCTATGCGTTGACGCAAAATATTTGCAATTAACTATTTGATGCCAAAATGAAATATAGGTAACAGTAAACTCACTCAAGGCGACGTTGCTCTTGTTGTAGTGCATTCACGTGATTTTTGAACACAGTCTCTGCCTCGGGTGTCTCTAACACATCGTATGGTATCTTCGACGTATTGTTTTCGCCAAAGTCATAATCGATCCACGGTATGTCCTCCGGGCACTCGTAGAAGTAACGATCGAAGTCTGGGTGCTCTTTTATATACTGTTGTACGTTCGACCACTCCCTAAGGAAAAAAAATAAAACAATTAGATCTCCTTATAAATTAAAATTTGAATGCAATATTTTCAACTAATTTAGTTAAAAAATATGTAATTTAAAATAATACTTTAACGTCACTCACTCATTGATTAGATTTGATATGTCCGGACAGATCTCGTGCAGGATCTCGGGTAGCATGTCTAGGTAACCCTGTATCTTTTTGGCTACCTGCTCGTCCTTGAGCTTCTTGATGTGCCGGCGGAAAAGACGCTGCGTCGCGTCGATGCCGAACAGCTCAACGAACGTCGTGAACTCCCGGTGCTGACCGAGTTTTTTCGATGACTGTGACCAGGTAGCCCGGTAATCCTGGACGTGTATGCGTATGAGCCTCTGCAGAGACTCGGTCGACGCGTCCATGAGCTCCTTGCGTTGGCGCGCCGCCTCGGGGAATGCGATTACCTATCGTATCGGTTAATAATAAATATGCAGTATTTCGCTATTTATGAATGTTGATTTTTAATTTTAATCTACAATGTTACCATAGGGATACTCGGTAATTGATAAAATATTTCAAACTAAGGACAAGATTCTATAAAGTCAATTATCGTTGCGAAAATAAAAATAACCCTTTAACAGAATTACCTCCCTGTAGATTGTCCCAAACACAGATCGCTCGTTAGTGCAAGAGATTACACGGATTTAAATTTACAAGTAAGCTATAGCTGATCTATCGATCTTTAATCTTAATAAATCTCCCCGTGAACGAATAGTTTCTACCTTGCTGCGCAGCTTAGTCTTGTCGATAAGCTGGGCGATGGTCATGAAAGCGAGGTCGACGTTGATGTTCTCGTGGGCGGACGTCTCGACCATGAGGATCGAGCCCTTGTACTCCTTGCGCATCAGGAGCTTTTCCGCCTCCTTAACATACTGCTCGTTAGCGTCGTCGTTCTTCGTCGTCACCAGGACGATCGGCTTCTTCGCCTTCATCAGATTGTTCAGTATATTAGCGACGATGTCGACCTGCTTCTCGACCGAGCGATTTGGCACGACGCTCACGTCGAATACGCATAGAAAGCCGTCTATGTTCATCTTACCGTCCGGTAAAACCTGTAACAATCAACGTATCGATTAAACCTTCATTCTAACTCTCGTAAAGCTTACGGGCTTATTATTTTATTTTTTTTTCTTTAGAAAATTGCGCACCTTTTGCTCGTACTCCTTCTCTATGCCCAGCTGATTCTTGCAGATGTACATGAGCTTCTCGGCGCTGGTGATTTTCGTGGACGCGCAGCGCTTCGCGTACGGCTCCATTTTGCCACCCTTAAAGGGCTGAAACGAGGCATCGTCGATGAACTCGGTGTGCTCGATCACCTGGAACTGATACTCGATGCCGTCCTCCGTCGGCTTCGCCACCTCGCCCCAGTACAGAAAGTGGTCATTGTTCACGACCCGGCCGCTGAAATCCGACTGCAAAAGAAAACCCGACATTGTAATAATACTCGTGACTTTGCTGATGTGATTCGGCGTTATTTGAGGCGGGGGATATAATCTGATTTCCTCGGCTGCAGCGCGTGAGGGGGTAGGAGAGTTATATACGCGCTCCACTGTTTACCCTCTGTATATACCGCTCTCTCAGTACGACGCCGGCAGTCGAATGATCCGCACGGTTGGCGCGAAATTATTCAGTCTGAATATATAGCGTGTATAGTATTTCGGATTCATGAAAGGCTGTTTCGCGTGTGTTGAGTGAGTTTCATTGATTATTACGGAAGAAGAGAAAGAGGGCGAAAAAGGGTTTGAATATGGCCACGAAAAAGTATAATACTTTGAAAATCGATGTAAGTGTGTTAAAAACGACGTGTTTATTGTTTAAGGTTACCATTCGTTAAAATACTATTCGAATGTGCGCAAGGCGAATATCGATATAACGGAGTTTATTAAAGTAAAATATTGGGTTACACTGCGTTGAGTAAATTGATACCTTGTATGTGTTCTACACATTGAAAAAACTTTACTATTTTCTAACGTATTCTAATTAATGCAATTCCGTTATAAAAATGCACAACTATGCATTTCTATCATATATAGTTTTCAGAATGGAAAAAGAGACGAGCAGCACGCCAGGATAACCGACGGCGCAATGGCATGTTTTCTCAGGGCAAACTGGACGACATCGAAGACGATTTTTTCGGTCTGCGCCAATTGTTTCGCGAGAAGGAAAAAATTGTGATTTTCAAGCGTAAAAAATAAATCCGTTTCCTGAACTCAAAATCCTCTGTTTATTTCGAGTAATTAATTTTTTTATCGATTTCAGGTATCTGATGTGGTTGCGAAAAAATGTTTCTTTTATATTTTTTGTTTTTGGAGTGGTTGATTTTTTATCGATTTCAAATATTAAAAGTAATATTTATTACTTTTTTATTTTTCGGTTATACAATTACCTAGGAACTAAACTTTATCTATCCTCCATAAAAAAGGTTGTAAATCTCGTATTTCTACTTTTGACGGATTTCCTGTATGACTATACACAAGACGCCAACGCGAAATCGAGTCATTGACATTTTATCTAAAAAAAAGTTTGTCTGCTGTCTGCGCTTAAAAATCGCGTTATTTAGATTACTTTCTGTTGACATCAATATCACCAAACAACTAAAATAATTTTCATCCTTGCTCCGGAAATCCACTGTTTTTGAAGAAAGAAAAAAAATTCGCGAATAAATGTGCAATACCAAAACAACGCACCTGCGATAGTACGGAGATATGATCGACGCTGTAATCATCGCTGAGTGAGCGCATGAAGCGGTTGCAGAGGCAGGACTTGCCAACGCCAACCTGACCCTTGTCCTTTTCCGTGCCCGACAGCCCGACCACGGCAACGTTTATGTTCTTCGAGTTGTCGCTCTTGCGCGCCATCTTTGCCGTATATTGGTTCCCCACAGATTGTACCGCAATGAAATTTTCGTATAAAAAAAAGAAGAGAGGACGATGCTAGTCTCAGCTTCTCGGGGAACTAATGGACGCCGCCGATGATCCTTAAGTCTTCCTTGTGGGCTCCTGGATTCCTTGGGCTTTGGTCATTGCTGCAAACTGAAAAAAAGAAAGTTGGTGTTCCAACAAAACAGTGAAATAAAAATGGCATTTGTTTGAAAAATTTGTTGTTGTCTTGGGTGTTTGTATTTTTGTTGAAGAATGAATCTAGCAAATGTACATTGAATAGAATTGTATTAATGCATCACGCGTGTATCTATTAGAGAATCTTATGCTAACACAAGTAGTTATTTTAAAACTTAATCACGCGTTCACTGTTGTAATAAGAAATGACATCACTAGTACCTGCGCGATTCATAATTAAGGAAAAGAATAATTATCTTTTTATGTCATTTGAATTTCAATTTTTTAGTAATATCAAAAAATTATTTTAAAAATAACGTTATTTTTATATTTTATTTTACCATGTTTAATTACAACAAAAATAATAAGATGATATACCTTTATAAATTTTACTGCTTTCCTTTGGTAACATCCTTGTAGATACAGTTAGACAACTTTTTTGTCATTCATAGCTTTCATTTGTACAGCTGAACTTATCAATGACATCGCAGTTGATTGAACTGGTGTATTTGAGTTTTGTATTAAACGTTTTTACGAGGCATTCAATAATACAAAGTTATTGGAGTTTATATCACATTTGGTTATTATATGTTTTTTTAGCACAGCAACAATGTTTCTCTGGAATGGCACTGAGTATCTGAAACAAGAAACATTGAAACCACAATTTAGAGTAAACATAAAAAAAAGGTATAAAAGCCTTATTGTTAGCATCATAAAATAATAAAGGAATTCATAATCATTGTTATAATGGCAAAGTAGTAACTTTTTGTAATCTTTTGAGTATCAATTATTGACCACTTAAAAGAGTCTCATTGTTCACGAGAAAAAGAACTTTTGTAATCAACTCATAAAAGGTTGGCTGCATTCAACTACCAAAGCATAGAATATTATAATTGTATTAATATTTCACAAGAGCCCACTATTTCATTTTCTATAATAATCAATATTCTATTCTGACTTTAAATTTGTATCAACATTCAAAGAATCTCTAAAAAAATCAATACTGAAAAATATACTGTGATATATTGTGTCCATACGTAGACATACTGAAAGATATGCTCTAAAACAATTATTGATACTAAGAAAGCAATGCCAATAACTGATACTAAACTACTGGCTTCAATTAACAAACATCTCATAAGCGTTCACCTTCACACTTGCTAACATGCGCATGAAATATTTCACACTTAGGTCGAGCCTACGCGGATGCTTTCAAAAAGCAATAACTCTCTGCTTTAACTTGCCTCCAATGCAACTCCCAAAATAAAAGCAAACCCAATCACACGGATCAGCCCAGCCAGTGTGAATAAAAGCCTGCACAGTCTCCACTTATGCAGTCATCACACAGGCCTAATCAACCAACTTTAAATTGGAGCAAAACTCGCGAAAGCGCTCTGAAAGCAGCGCTCGAAAAAGTAAAACAAAAAAAGAAAGGAAGAGGTGGGCAGTATCCTCGCGAGCAGCCTTCAGGTGCAGGGTCTCACAACAGACGTACACACACATACACATATATATATATATATATATACACACAAGACACCCGCACACACGCTTTCTCTCTCTCTCTGTCTTTCACTCTTTCGCACACACAAAGCCGCGTCGCTAGCTGTTCCAAGCCACTCTCTCTCTTTCTCCGCGCATACATGTATATACCTCGTCGTCGTCGTCGTCGTCCTGGTAGCTCCAGCTCCGCCTCGGCTTTCTCTCCGTGGCCCCTGTCCCCCTCTCTCTCTTCGTGGGAAAACGTCGAGAGCGAACGCGCGTCCCGGCGCTGCTTGCTCTCTCTTTCTCTCTCTCTCAGTCCCTGTGGGAGAGCGATCAGCGTCTCGCTGCCGCTGCAGCCGTATATACACTCACTGCACGCGCGTGCCCATGCACGCAGAGAGGGCAGTTGTGTCAGCCTCCGCCTCCCCCGTCGATGCCGCGTTACAACGTCCCTCGTCACCACCGACACGACTCCTAGCAGCACTCGGGTCGCGCCAATGAGCGCCGAGAGCACTGCAGCGGCCTGCTACCTGGCCGCGGAGCCATCTTTGCTGTCCATCTGTCCTTCTCCCTCCCTCACGCTCTTTCTCTATCCTTCGCTCGCTCGCTCGCTCTCTCCTCTGCGAATGTGTGTGCGTGCGCCGTCGTCCGCCTCTCTTCCTCCTCCGCCGCCGCCTCCTCTACACCTCGCGCTCTGTAGTCTGTATATATAGGTACCGACTATACAACACCCGGAGGCGGGCGTGTGCGCCAAAGCTTCCTGTATGAATATATATATATATATATGTACCCCCACGCACTGCGCACGTCGTCGCCGTCGTCGTCGCCGTGAAGTGCGGGCGGCCACCGCTGCTGACTCGCAGCAGTCGCAGGCTCGCTCACTCGTATGTGTGGGAGTTTAAGGTTAGCGTGGCGTAGTTCGGGGGGAGGGTCCGCGTGTATATATATACATAGGACACCAGCAGGCAGCTCCTGTCCTGTAGACAGTGTAAACCTGTACGCTTTGGAGCTTTCTCTCGCTCCTGCACCCCCCTCGCCCCGACAGATTCTACGTCCGTCCTTGTTTTCTATTATATGTGCGCTCGCGGAACGTGGAACACGAGAGCTATATAAGCTATAAAGTACGGGGAGATATCCTTGCGCGGTTGGTCTTTCCGATGGAACCGAAACGCCGTTAGCCGAGGGAACGCCGGCAGGACTTTGTCAATGAATCGTGTGAATGACTGCGGGGTTTTGGGAATGTCGACCAGTGGGTGTGGGAGGTGGTTGGAAAATTGGTCCTTTATGAATTGACGAGATGGCAGAGTTGATTTCCGGATGCTTTGTTGATTATAGATGCGAATAGATGGTTTGCTTCGAAATGTATTTTAGAGCATTTGCTCCGAAAAGTACAATTTGGAGCATTTTAAATTATAATTGAAGAAAATTTAAATGTAAAAAAATGAATTATATGTATCAAAGGATACTCTAATTATTTCAGTTTAATTTTTTTATTAAGTATCCTGATTTACAGATCATGTTAAAATTTTATAACTATAATAATAATCAAATGTACTACTTATCAATTTTCGAATACTTGGGGATGTAAAAGTGACATTACATTCGTACCATACGACATAATCATTTTATACATTTTTTATGTCTAAGAAAACCTTTTTTTTATAAAGAGCGATTCCTTCTTTTACAAATAGTAAGGAATGGCGTATGATTATTACCATTAATTTTTTAAATGCGTAGTATTCTTGAAAAATTTAAGATTACAAAAGCATATAATAAACAAAATGATTCGAATTTTTATATGCATTCTTTACATTTTTTCAAACAAGTTTCTAAATAATTCAAGAAAGTAACTAAAATAACGATATCGGTATGGTAGGAATCTAGCTGTTACGAAACTAAAAATAATAAAACTTTTTGCATTAACAAATATTGAAAGATTACATTAGAAAGAATAACAATTTTTTAATTTATCCATTAGCTTAACTAACATAAAAATTAAGGTGTTCGGTAAGGTAAGGGTTTATGTTTGTATTCCTCATCAGCTTTATATTTAAGTCAAATTCAAAGTAAATTACGAATTCATTCCATTTTTAACTTTTTCTAAAACAACACAAAAAACCTGTAAAAAAAAGAAGAAAACCTAAATCTTTTTAATAGTCACCTCATACATTTATTGTATATCCCAATCCTTGTAGATGAAGGGGACACAGCATAATTAATAAGAGACAACATCCGTATAAATATATTGCGGTAAAGAAGTGTCGATATAACCCCGGGAGTAGGACGAAACACGCATCACATCTTCTCTACCTTACCATCACATGTATATTAGAGTTCAGAGCGGCCCAGTCGGTCAGAAGCATAGACGTATTGAGTAGACTCAGCGCGTGAATATAGTATACCCTATAGGGTTGAAGCAAATTGAGAAAGATATGGTCGAATACGCCTATGGTCAAAAGTGCTGCGCGATTTGCACTCCCAGTTAGGGCCTTCACACAGCTCTGAGGAATAGATACAGTGAGGAACAGATACAAACGGTAACAGGGTTTACTATATCTA
>UXGD01001608.1:0-32997 GCA_900474315.1 Torymus auratus
CAGCGTATACGGACATACACACACACACACATCCATACGGACATTTTCTAAAAATAGTGTATTTCGATTCCAAATTTATTAAACAACATTTCTGACACATCATCTCATAAACTTTTATTTTCCATCACAAAGCTTCCTCTAGGAGGAAGAAAAATTGTTTTCATTTATAATTAAAAATCGACAGGAATATATATGCCATTGCGTTTTTTCATGACATTATTAATTAATGGATGTGCATTAGCCTATCGAGAAAATAATATATCAAGCATCACGTATATATATTTTTATCCATTATTCTCTATATATAAAACAATTTCTATAAGTATAATACCTTGGCCAAACTAAAAATAGAAAATACTTATGCAAATAAACATTGCCATCATCGGAACCCGAAATCTCCCATCATTCTCGTACACGACTTCGTTATTACCGACGACGCGTACACCCTATATACACCCCGTCAATTAATTACCCTCGTCCGCACAATTGATGCGCATCAATTAAAACTTACCGTTCCCTGCATGGCCGGACCTCCGCTCGTCATAATAAAGTCATTCGAATTCGATTGTGCGCGCTGCGAGAGGGTACATAGGCACTCTCTCACTCCCTCTTTCAATCGAATCGGCGCGCGCGTGTCGGCTCTAATTCTCTCCCTCCCTCTCTCCCAGCCGGAATTAATTCGTCCGAAGTGGGGTAGGTCAAAATCACCCCCTCCTTCCGACTCTCCTTTGACCCTCGCCTCTTCTATCGCAAGCGTATAAGGAAAGAGAGAACCACATCCACGCAGGTGCGCGATTGCAGCACTGTGGCGGGGTAATCGCGATTAGCCGTTTGCGTGGGGCACGGAGCTGGCCGCTTTTGATTATATCCGACTCGGCGCCTGCCGTGCGTTTAATATGATACGAGGAGAGGTTTTTGTGTGTGGAGATATAGAGCATATACGGGATGCGTGCTTTATAAAGAGAGCACGCGGTATGGGGTAGAAGAAGAGACGACGATCATGCTATCATTTATTCATCGTAACAGCGCCGACGAGGTCTTTAATGTAACGAGAGCGGCGAAAGAAATATATAACGCTGTTCACGAAAGAGGAAGAGAAAGCGATAGAACAGAAGACTATACAGGGTGTATTTAATATTCATCGGATCGAAATGTGTCGGCCGCACGACGACGACGCGTGTATAGAAATAAATTTGTTCCGGAGCTGTGACGGAGCGCGCTCTGTCCGTCTTCTGCTGACATTAATTGTGCAGCATCGCGCGATCGGTATATACATAATACATTGAATAAGCCAGTGAATTGTGTATAATAGTCGAATGGTTTTTTTCATCGAGTTAATTGACACTTTTATTACAGCGCAGGTAGAGAGGTATAAAGTTGACGTAATATCCGTCAAGTCCATCTTCCACGTCGTTTCCATCTCACTGACAATTAAAATTCTATGCCCATTATTCCCTCCAGTCGTCAACAAACCTAACCATAACGAATAAAAGACAGCTCGCGTCCTGCACTCGAATCGCCGCAAATTATACACAAACACAGCCGCAGTCACATAATAACGCAGTGGACGAAACAAAGCGCGAAACAAAAGCCCCCGTCTTCGCCGTTGTCTCCTGCACAGCATCATTGTTACGCGTTATCGCAGTAATTCCCATACACGTGGACACCGGGTTAAATCATCGGAAACAGAAACCGTCCCGTATATACGCATGCGTCTATAGTATAGACCAACCTACTGATATACTTACGTTTCGTATAACCTTCTATCTATATAAGCCTTCTCAGCGGGGGATGCGGAACGAAATCGAATCTCTCTCTCTCATGTGTCCGGGTTGACAGACTATATTCGCGTAGAGAGGAAACCGAGGAGAGGCCAGAGGAGAACTATTTGTCCAACGAACGAATGCGACAATGCCAGTGCGAGTGCAAGCGCTTGTTTGCAAAGCTCTGTGCGCGCATCCTATTTTCCTATCTCTCTCTCTGTCGAGACCCGCTTCTCCGATAATTTCCGCGACTCGCGCAGGTATAGTCTCTCTCTCTCTCTCTCTGTGTGTCTTTTGTCCTCGACGTGGGTGGGTATGTATGCGCGCTGGTGCGGTTGTCTGCTGGTAAGGGACATTCGGTGAGGCAGAGTTTTTCGGAAGACTCGGGGAGATATGGACTGCTTGCTTTCCATTAGAGCGCCGGGGGATAAATAGTTGCAGAGAGGTGCCTGATATTAACGGAAGGTTGAGGCAGAAAAACGCGGGAAAATTGCGCGAATGCGCGAGACTTTGTCGCTGTGCAATTATTTGCTTTCTCTCTCTCTCGTTCGCGTTGTATAGGAGTTGCCATGTCGAATATAAGCCGGGGGATACAGACGTTTTTACTTGGATCGCGGGGCAAGAGATTCGTTGAAACAGTTGGTGAAGGAGAGAGAAGAGAGAGAGAGAGAGAGAGAGAGAGACAAAGAGAGAGGGAGGGTGGCTTATACAATTATAAATTAGCAGTCTATGAACGTGGTTATATTGGCTTTGGTTAATCGTGTTTATCGAACAATAAACTTTGAAGCCCGGAGATGATCCGATCAAAGGTATAAAGTCAATTGTAGGTCTACATACGTGGAAAACGTGTAGCTCTAAATAACAGATTTTATTGATCGAAAAATTCTGGAACAATATTACTGAAAACGAAACAGTTTCGTCGAAACTCAGTGTAAATGTAAATATTTTTTTCTGTTTTTACGAGGAACAGTTTATAGGAAATTAATGACGATTAAATGTTGGAGCGATAAAGCTTAATAAAACATAATTTTTTTAATTAAAAATTCAATGGCTGCAAATTGAAAAACGAACCTCATTAGTCTGAAATCCATAACCTACTTTCTGGACACGCTACACTTCACGTCAGAGTTGAAATTCCTTCTCTGTTTCGGTATATGTATCTCTCTCTCGCCACAATACACGTATATCGCAAAATGGGGGAAAAAAAATTCCTTTGGCTTTCATTTTCACAAAAGCTTTTAAATTAAAAACGTATTCTTTCGGTACATCGTCATTATTTCCGGCGTGAAAAAAGAAAGGTCTGACCGAATTCCGCTGAAATATTTTTACTTTTTTTTTTAAGCCGCAATTAAAATTCATTAAGCGATCGTCGAATTGGAGCGAACTCTGGTAATACCGCGGATAAGGGTAGAGAGTCATTATCCGATGTATCGTAAAACGATTACACACGTTACTTTCCACGCTATCTACAAAAGTTAATCCTTTTAGCCTCACGTTTCGCAATTTGATCCAAAAGATATCGAAAGAACTACTTTTACCAATCTACTTAAAAACTACATTTCTCTAACATTCTATATAAATATTCTCAAAAACCGTTCACCCCTAAAATTCTCTGAAAATTCTCCCGCCAAGGTATCCGCATATACACGACTCCCGCCACCATGGCTTCTCACTCTCTTCCTCTCTGCACACCTCAACCCGCAACAATCCAACTCCTCCGAAATTTCGCCCTTCGCGCCTACCCTTATCCACGACCGCCCATGTACCTCGAAAACTGCGCGGCCAACTATTCCCGCGCGCACAGATTCTCTACGAGTGCTCGCGCGCACGTGCAAACTTGTACCGACACAGACACCCACCCCCACCCACACACACGCACACGTGAACCAAGAACCTCGGGAAAAACGACGGCGCTGACCGAGAGCTGGCGAGAGAGAGAGAGCGAGAGTCTTCCGCGCAAATTGCCCACTCTATTATTCACGTCGCGGTAAAAGCGTTGTAAACTTCGACGTCTGATGGCTCGGCGCGACAAGGAGTAGTAGTATAGTAGGTAGGTAGCTGCCTCCACCTAGCCTCTCTCTCTCTCGAGCAATCTTTCGTCAGGCCGCCGACCTCTTAAGAGCCGTCATCTGCGCGCGAGCGCGCGCGCTTTAAAGTTGTGCCACGACGACGACGACGACGGCAGCGCGGCCTTTATAACTTTTTAGCCCCGAGCGCAGATTGTAGATGGAGAGTGGAAGGTGGCGATGCAAGCGTATAGGGGTGAGATGACGTTTGTTTGGTTATTTATCGAGGGGGGAGAGAGGAAAGGTGTGAGGGTTCGGATTGCTGAAGGTAGTTTGTAAGGGTGGTTGGTTTGTGGTGAGAGTGGGTTAATGGTATATCGAGGTAAAAGGTGCAATGGGTTACCTTGTATTTTGGAGGTTTTTTTTTTGAACGGTGGTTTTAAAATTTTATCATTGTTGTGTAAAAGGGTGGATCTTTGTACCGAAAGTGACTTTGAGGAGTGAAGAGTTATTTAAGAGTTAATAAGCATTTAACCCAAGAGAATGATTAAAATGATATATAAGTTAATGGCAGAAATTTAAATAATCATCAGTCATTTGATTCGGAAAGGTGTAATTGGGTCACGAATTCTGCGACAAGCAGTATTAATTCTTTAAAATTAATTTTTAACGTAATTGCCATCAGCTGGCGATAAAATTTAAAAATTATTTAACCTAACGATCTTGTTTTTGGATCAAAACTGCAGAAACCAGATCTATCGATAAGCTACTGAAGAACAAACATGTTTTTTCGGGCGGCTTCGGTTTGACAGGACTTGGAGCTTTGAAAGGGAAAGCCATTCGGAGCTTTCACGTTGATTTGATTGAGTATCTATGGTTTTTGGGGCTTCGAATGCCTGCTTTGTTGCTCATGCAGCGCTGACGTTTCGGATACATTGCCACTCGCCATTCTTCAGCGCAGACAGAGGACACAGCGAGGCCGAAAATGTTTCCCTTTTGATGCACACAAAGATACATACACGCACGCACACATCGTCTGTACGATTCGTAGTATAGCGTTCGCTAAAAAGTGGTCGTAAATAAACAAATATTTTATGTGCCATATATGTGAAAGTAATAAAAAAAATCCTTTAAAAAAGTATGAAGTGTAATTTTTTTTTAGTGGAGTCAGTCGAACTAAACAACTTTGAGTATACAACTTCAAATATTTACAAAGTTTTTTGGTAAACGAAAAAGTTTTAATTTTTCAACCTTATAAAATGGAAAATATTTAAAAAGTTATTTTTGGATATATATTTTACTATTTTTAAACCTATTTATTAATTGTATATTCATGAATATTTTATATAAAGGTTCTAATTACATTATGAATGTCCTTGTAATAATTTCATAGCCACAGACTCATTTTAAATACAAAAAACGACCTTCCCTATCAACATGACGAAATACCGATTAACGTAAAATTATTAAACATCTCTTACGAGAAAGTATATTCCACAAAATCATTGCCTCCTGCACAAAACAAGGAAATTACTCCTGCACGCGTTCAATATTCATTTTCCTCCCACTGTATACCTCCCTTCGAAATAACCAAAATTGATCAGCCAATAGTAGAAGCCATATTTCAATCCTCCCAAACAATAACTCTCTCTCCCTCTCCTCTTGGAATGGAAACTGGTCAAATTGAATATAAACCCATTAAAAGCGAGGAAAATTCTCTCCCTCTACACTCACACGCACGTTCGCCGCGCTCTTATTATATCTCGTGGTGCGCGCGGGGGTAAAAAATGAACCGTCGTAAAGGCCACTCGAGCATCGATTACGTAAACTACTCATTGTTCTCGAATCATAAATTACCTACCGTCGCGCGCCGGACGACTTCTATATTCTCTTTCATCCCCTCTATCTCTCGCGACACCCTTACCTCGTTTCTCGCGCGCAACAAAGTCTCTAAGACTCAACGTCGTATATGTTATATATATACCTGGCACTAGAGGCGCGCGCATATAATAAAGTATGGGAAATCGATTTTCAATGCGCGAGCCGAGCGAGCAGAGGAGACAAGTCTGCCGGATCGATGAGCAATGAATAATTCTTCACGGACGCATGATCTCGATGTCTCATTCGCTGTGTACATACACACGAGCCTTTAGCTGGAAAGTTGTATAACGCTGCAGAAGAGGAGAAAGAGAGAGAGCGAAGATAGTCTAGTTTTCTCGTTGCATAGTTGATGCAAGTGGAAGGAGGATGAGGGAAGAGAAGTAATTTTTTTACGTATATAGCCGAGAGGAGATCTAGTTTAAGCGGACAAGTGTAATTGTGAATTATGAAGCTAGAGATCGTGGATTAGTAAGCGGTGTACACGGTGTACATGTCAGGTTGTTAGGAACGCTGTCGTTACATAAGTATACTTATAGCAGTTTGTTCGGAAGTATGTCGTACAAGAAATATGTTTATGGAGTAAACGAATTATTGTCGATGCTGCGAATGTCTCCAGTTTATTACTCGCAAGTTCTAAGAAAAAAAATTCATATACCGTCGAAATATTTTATTATACGGTATAAGTTATTTTCTAGCATTAGCTACTGTATTATGCGTTCGCATGTCAAAATTCGTGGGATTATCTATACAATTTCGAGAGTTGATAAAGTACAAATGCAAACGCTAGACTTGAACTTGTATTCAAACTCAATCCGCCGCTACGTCAATCATGTCAACGTTATAATTTTATGAATATTATATACCCTTATACTTTATTTATCGAAATTGTTGCTTATAATCGCACTACTAAACAGTCCTTTATCAAACACACACCATTCGTAAAATACCTCTCTCTACTTCCAAACGAATAACTCTTCACCTTAGAAACCGAAAAAAAGCACTTCCATATATTCATCCCTCATTCGAGAATCACTCACAGCCGGTTCGAATACTTCATTTGCCCCTGTCAAAAAGTCCTACTACATCGTACAAAGCAAAAACTTTTTCCCTCAATGAAAGAAAAGAAGAAATCAGCACTCCGAGCGAGGGCAACGACACCTCACCCCTCCCTCGCAACCAGAGAAAAAGATGATGATCTCTTTTCCACTCACCCTCGCGGCCTATGCGATCTGTGAAAACTCTAGCCCTTGCATACCTGTATCCGCCTATACTCTCTTGCCACCCCCTCGGCGTGCGCTTATATAAAACCGAAGGTTGCAGCCCCCGCCTCGCATTTCCTCTCCAGTTCGAAAGGCGGCGTCGGCGGCCTTGACTCGGTGACCGTATATATGTATATATATACACGCGTCACGCCGACGCCACTCGCGCATTGTGAAGATTCCGACGCCTCGCGTCGCGCCGTGTGTATGTATAGCAGAGTATAGGTCGGATGGATAATTTATGGCTTTGTCGCGTGTTGCGGCTGTTTTTTTCATATGAATATAGCGCGGCTGGTGAGGTATTTACTCCGCGAGTGGAGGTACTTTTATTGAGATTTATTTGCGCTGGAGGAAGGTGGGTTATATGCATTTGTTGGCGAGTGTAATTATGGCTGGTGGGAAGATGTGTGTGGGTTTGTTTGTTTTGCAATGGGGCTGAATTTATTGAAATTGAATGATTGTTGGGATTAATGACTGATGAGCAGGCGATGCATTAAGTGTTTTATTTTTTATTATTATTTTTTTTTCTTCAAATAAGAGGTATTCTAGCTCCAGGCCAGGTCCTCAGTTAATGTTTTATCAGGATTATTATAGTTGATTATTCTAATCGAATTTAGACAAGTTTACTGCTTCTGAAGCGAGAAATCAATCTTTCAAGTTTTTGTGATTTAACACGGGCTCTTATATGAGAAATCATACTTTTTCGCCCTTTGATTCACAATATTTCAGTAATTACGACAAGCTTGTGACGAAAATTTTGTAATTAAAAGAAGAATTTTCAACAATTATGTAACAGTTTTGAAAATATTCATTATGACACTGATGAATATAAATTATTAATAAATTAGAAATTTTTATAAGTAATTAGAATGAATAGAATTATTTAGTTTGAACGTATGATCGTTATTTGGTGGAAGTTTATTTATACAGCTGTTTATTACTGAAGTATGCCTCGTAAATAAACAAAAATTGAAAAGTGTATTCATTTTGACTATAGTATAGCTGGTATATAGAGAACTACCTTAAAAAGTTTTAGGGTTATATAAGCATAAACTTATATTTTATTTGGTGGTTGTTTTTTTATGCTTTCGCAATAAAGAATTTTTTTATACAGAATTCGCCAGTTTTTAAATAAAAATGATTGATTAAATTACTGTACGTGTACCAACTACAGGTATCGTGCGATATTTAATCTTGTAAAATCATTCTTTATACTCTTATAAACCAATAACAATCCAGGATACAGGATAGTGATAGAGATGTTATATTCATATATATCTACTAAAAGTAAAAATGTTCATAAAATGAAAACACGCGGAATTTGTTATCAATAAACCGATTATACCGCTATTGTATTACAAAAAAACAATTTTTCCGTAATAAAAATATGAAACAAATTTTAATTAATATTTTATCTGAATTGGAGTGGAAATAAACAAAATAAATAAGATTATATGACAAACATTGCTCGAATACGTTGAAATTCGACAAATTTTCATTATATACCAACTAACAAGCGTTTGTAATTGAGATCCATAAAGACTTTTTTTCAAACCTCACCGGCCATCATAAAATGATCAGTCAACCCTTTACACTCCTTTAAAATTAAATAACTGTCTATCCACAACCGCGTGAAGCCCCTTTCTATCTCTCTCCATACTACGCTCACTTCCTTTCATCGATAAACGCAGGCTACGGATCGCAAACGAAAGTTACGTCGCAATTATCCACCACCCGTCCTCTTCCTCCTCCTACCCTCCTCTCTGTACTCGCTCATCCGTGAGATCAATCCTCTCTCTCTTTCCCATTATAACCCTCCATCGCACAGAAACAGAGCGACTGTGCGCCAGTGAGACAGCAAACGTTATCCCGGCGCTCGTACCAATGGAACACGACGCGAAATCGTCCGTGAGTAAATTAATTTCCCTACGCTCTCTCTATACTATACTAACTACACCGGGGCGACGGCACGTGGCACAGCCAATTCCTCCTCATCGCTAACGAATAAAAAAAAAAGGACGCATATACCTCTATCGCATCATCAGACCAACGACCATTGTCGTCTGTGGCGTCGAAATTCAATTATAAAATGCACGTGTGCACGAGCGAGAGAGAGAGAGAGAGTGAGGTTAGTAGCTATATACACGACGCGGCCTTCCCGAGATTTTTATCGTCGCGCGCCCACGCGACTATATAGCCCTCTCTCTCGTATACCTACTGCACATGCACTCGGTACTCGCTCGCTCGATTGCTCGCGCTTGCGCTCATATACACATATACACATACAGGGTGGGAGAGAATGAACCGCACCTACGCTCGCCCACGTGCGCGTGACGTTATACGGCGGCGGCGCGTCGCGTGTGGGCCGCCGATCGATCGTCGACGTTCCTCCGTGTATAGTATATATATACGTGCACGTGTAGCTATATATAAAGCCTGCACTACTACGTTGTGTGTAGTTGAAATACGTGGGAGAGCGAGCGCTCGCGGGGATCGAGACGTGATTGACTCGTCCTTTGGCCTTTGCCTATCGAGCGACGCGCGCTCCACAGAGTTCTACGTATATGTATAGTTGTACGTGCAGGTTTTCGAGGTATATATAATAGTATAGATATAGCCGCGTTATACGAGCACATGACACTTTGGCATCGAGTGCGGTGCTTCTATATATTACAGCGTGGGCGGAGGATCGCGCTCAGAATAATCCGTCTTGTCGTCGGGTTGCGCGCGCTAAAGTTCGGCAATTTCGCTGATGGGCTGTATATATATACGCGCGTTTATTAGACCTTTCCTTTTTTTATCTCGAGTGACGACGAGCAGAGAGAGCGTGGCGCTAACGGCTCTGACGCTCGATTCGGCTGATTTTATTGCTGTTTTGTTTTATCGTCGCGCGTAGGTGTGATGCGCGCGATAGGGGATTTAGTTGTGATGGCTGTAAATTTGCGAGAGAGGCGAGAGCGCTGATGGATGCGATTTGAGCTCACGTGGATATGGCCTTTTTTTGGAGATTGAGCAGGGATCTGAGTGTTGAATGGGTAGAAAAGTGTGGACGGGTATTTTTAACTGGTGATATGAGGCTTTTCTTTTTAGTGGGGTGTATAATGGAAGTTTGATTTGTTGGTGTATGGTGTAATACGTCGTAGAGGGCTTGAATTTTTATTAGATTTCTCAATCAGTTGAACAAAATGAGCTTTTAATTAGAAGTCTGCAGGAGCGACGGGAGTTGAAAGAATTGATCGCTACTTCCAGCGAAGAAAATATTTCCCTCGTAAAAGAAGGAAAAATTCCCATTTCTTGAGGCTTCCATTAAATTTTCATTCTACGTGATCATGATTCAATTACATTTTTCAAACCCCTCGAGCCAATTCACTCGAAATCATTTTAGAAAAATACTCGAGAACTCCCGATCCAGTAGCTGCATTTACCAAACTATTTAAACTACTGTGCTTTCGCAGATATACCTATACCTATATACCATTCGAGTGTACTCTTTTTATTCCGCGTATCCGCAAAACAAAAAAAAAGTATGAGTACCAGCACTCACACACGTGGAATCGATATGACGCTTCGGGGACCAAACTCTCGCCGGCTGCTGACCTGGATTCTATAAAGTTTTTAATGGTGAAAATTGCCGGCCGCGCCGTGATAGATCGCTTTATAACGTGGAAGCGTTCACAGTTTTTCGTGTCGAACGATACATGCGTGCCTGCAGTTATATGAGGAAATCTCAAAAAAAGTAGCACTTATCTACATCTCAAAATGTTGAAAATTTTTTTTCAAGGCACACCTTCGCGACAAAGTTGTTCTCATTTGATAGGTCATAACATATACGAAAACGCTCGTGTTCAATCAAAAACGACTTGGAGACACCCTTTTAGAACAAAATCCATTTTTCTTATGGGAATTTAACATGGTAAAATGGACGAAAAGTAGTCACTGCTGATTAACCAATAGCAAGCTCTTAAAGATGACAACAAATATTTCACAAAAAAAGCGATCAAAGTAGAAGAAAAGAGCTTTAATTTGAGATGAGAATTGTTAAAATCGGTCAATTTGAAAATCGCGAAAAATGATAAAAAATGAGCAATTTTTTCCAAAACCACGTAATTCAATCATTTTTTATCATTTTTCACGATTTTCAAATGCACCTAACTTTCCGCCAAATTGACCGATTTTAACAATTCTCATCTCAAATTAAATCTCTTTTCTTCTAATTTAATCGCTTTTTTGTGAAATATGTGTTGTCATCTTTAAGAGCTTGCTATTGTTTAATCATCAGTGACTACTTTTCGTCCATTTTACCATGTTAAATTCCCATAAGAAAAATCGATTTTGTTCTAAAAGGGTGTCTCCAAGTCGTTTTTGATTGAACACGCGCGTTTTCGTATATGCTATAACCTATCAAATGAGAACAACCTTGTCGCGAAGGTGTGCAAAAAAAATTTTCATCATTTTGGGATGGAGATAAGTGCTAATTTTTTTTTGAGATTTCCTCATATACGTATATATATCTATATATATGTATGTATATATATGTATTTTCGCAGAGCTGAAAAATTTACGATCGCCCTAGACGTGCAAGCTGGGTTTAAATTTATTGGGAATAGTTAATTACTGACGCGGGGGTGCCGAGTTTTTTGTGATTGATGATCTGATTGTATTATATAGGCTGCGTGATGGTTTCGTTTTGTTTATTGTACAACGTTATACTGTTTGACGGGGTAAATTGCGCAGGCGAGAAGTACTGGTCACTTTGTCTTTTCACATTTAAAATTATATATTATTAATCAAGTTTTTTTTGATAATTATTGTCAAAAAGAAAGCAGTTTGGGATGGATTCTCGTATACTGAAACAGGGAAAAATATTTTCCACTGCGATGGTGTATTTCAAAATAATGAAAATTAAAATCCGTAGGAGAACATCAACCATACTGCACCCGCATCACCTCCAAGTTGATTCACCTATCATGTTCTTTAATCATAATATTCATTACCTTCATTCGCCCGTAAAAAACCATTCGCAGCTACTCCCTTCCAAAATGAAACCCTCAGCGCGTGGTGGCAAAGAAACCTCGCTCTTTGTGTTTATACAAAACTTGGAAACTTCATTAAACGCTCGGCGAGTGCAGCCCGCTATACACTGCATCACACTGCAGCGAAACGACGCGAGGGCGCGTCCGCTTATACACACACTGCACACCTTCGCCGCTGCTGCACATCAATTTTCATTCATCAATCACGGCTACGCATACATACATCCTCGCTCTTCCTCCCACACATATGTATGTATATACGTACACAAAGCTCTCTCTCACCCTCTCGCCTATAAATCCCGCAGCCGCACTTTAACGGCGGGGACGCTAGAGCTCGTTAATGAATCTTAATCTCGATCTAAATCTCAATCTCTCTCTCACTCTGGCCGCCTGCTAATCCCCGCGCCTACGCGTTCCTTGCACCTGCCGCGAGCGGCGGGCGATACATCCAACCACCGCAGCGACGAGGGATAGAGTCTGTCTTTCTCTCGCACACGTTCGCGGCAGGATCGATGGGGGAAGGTAATGTAGAAGTGAGGGAGAGAGAGAGAGAGAAGTGTTATGGGGGTACGATGGGGACTTGAAATTTCGAGATTACGAGGAGGGGAAATGGGGATTACGCGCGGGAAGATTATGGTGACGCCGTGGAGGAGGAAATTATTGATTACGATTTTCCGAGCGTCTAGTGTTAGTGTCTATGTATATGGGTGGGCGAAGCTGTGAAAGCTGTGGAGGTATTTTGAGGTCGGGATTGATGTTGGTAAAATAGCAAATGGGGTCGGTTTGTTCGAAAATACCTTGATAATGAATAAAATATTTTTAGACGAATGTAGGGTGCTAAGAGATTATCAGTTGCCTGAATTAAATTTTCCAAAGGGAAATTAAATTTGAACGGTTATATTTTTCGGATAATATTTCTAAGCGTCAGTGCGATCTAGGAGAGTATGAAATTAAAGTTTTACGACTGCGTGACGTGTAACTTATTTTTTTTCCATGAATATACATATATTTTATGAAATTTTTTTTTCCAAGGAAATACAACGAAATAAAATGTGTATATCCTTGACGCATTTATATGAGTCACATGTGTTTATGGTCCACCCTTGACGTAAACAGGTGTCATTCACTCGCAAAGGATTAAAGTGTCATTTGAATTCATAATTTCATTTTCTGCTTTATAATTATATTACGACTTTGGGTATAACGTGCGGAGGGGGAGATTACGGCGTAAAGATACAAGATACATTTGCCATTAAGTTTATTTATGAATAGAATATTTTACAGCGGCACGTTTTACTCCGAAAATGATTGATACGTTCATTAACTATACGTATAACCTTTGTAAAACGTGTAACGTAGCGTATGTACTTTCATACATCATTTTCGTTAATTGAATTTCGCGCAGTCGATAACAATGTGAAGAATTAAAAGGGAACTTAATTAACCTACTTTTTTCTACCATTGAGCTTTTAATACAATGGCAAAATTTTTCCAACAGTCTTAATCCACTTTTTAATATCCTTCGGCGCATATTTTTTCGCGATATTGGCTTATTTCTGCCGTGAAATGGAAGTTTATTGAGCACCTTTCACGCTGCGCGGCCGTAGCTGCGTGCCGTCTCGGTTCTATATAGTTCTTTTTATGTTTTGGCATTTCCACTTATAAACTTTACTTGCTTCTTGTTTTTACTTTGTATCCCGCATATTTTACTTCCTGCCTTTTTTATTATGTATTCCAATGTGCTGTAATAAAAGATGTCCAGGTAGTTTTATGGATTAGATTACTTTGACCTAAGAACACTTTTTTTACGACTGGAAAACCAGTAGTGTTCGAAAATAATGTTGATAACCATCAAATGCGATTTGAGATAAACGGTATATTAATTATATATTCTAATGATAAACAAGTATTACACATATCTGTGACTTAGTTCTAGGTACTGATGCTAACGATTTCGACTACATGAGTCATGTCCTTTTTTAACTACAGAATTCTATAACACTGTGGTATTTTAAGAATATGGATAGCTTGATGTATAGTCCACTCAATTGTGCTTTTCTTGGATCTTCCATTAAATTTTCAAATACAAGTGGCACGTGTCTTAATTAAAGATGTTCTTTCAATGAACTACTACAAAGTGATATATTATAACAGTTATTTTGATGTCACATTTCATTTAAACGGGTAATATTTTTTATTTTTATAACAAAACGAGGATAAATTTGTCATCCATTTTGTTATTTTGTATGAACTTAATGTGGTTGACATTTAAACCATTTTCAGTCCATTTATTTTAAACATGACTTGCTTTTTTCGTGACCTTTAGCGGGTTTGAATTTTTATAAATAAATGCTGTATCATCTACGTACAAAAGAAATAACTTTTCCTTTCATAGGTACATCGTATAAATCATTTATACAATAATGAAAGGCGTACAGTAGTCTAAACGTAATTTTCTTTTAATGATTTTCTATTCAATTTTCAACTATACAAACTTTTGTATCACAACAATGTCTTATTATTACAATAAAATGCGCATTTATCTGCAAAAAAAGATATTACATTAACATAAGTAAGTATCGAACGAAGTAATGTAATTTTTGTGTAGTATACTTTACGTATGTATAAATAAAAGTGGGCCAAATTGTCACTCCAATTTTGACAAGTCACTGTTCCTAATTAAACTAATGAGCTCTTAAAAATAACATAGTTATGGCGAATGACTGCCCAACGAGTATAAAAAAACGACAAATAAAGGACTTTTTTTTTCAATTCACCATATACTTTTTATTAAACCATAAAATCTACGTCCACATAGTACAATAAATTAAATAATGAAGACAAAATGACGGTACAGCCATATTTTACATCGCAAAACATAAACCAGCGAGCAATTTATTCCTCTTCGTTAATAAATAATAACCCTTGGTGTATCTTAAAAAGCCAGCCCCTCGACTTGATTAATTTTTCATTTTATCAAAATACACGATACGAGCTTATACCCGAATCAGACTTCGATTAAAGAAACATCAGCGACACAGACCGCCCCACCGCGCGCTCGTGCCACGGCTACATAAACCGTATCCCCCTCACTTCCTCCAAACAAAACATCCATTCCCAAAATTCCTCGACAAAATAATTCCTCCCCGCAGTCAAAATCTGTACTGGCACATATTTACATATACCCTCTTTCTTCCCACGCCCAATCGTATCTCCATCATCATCATCATCATCTTAACCCTCCTCCATAATCGCATCGCGATAATTAAGCGAAAAACACCAATGCCCACACCATCTCACTCACTCTCTCTCTCTCCTACCGGCCCTCTATCTCGATGTAGATACTGTCCATACACTTGGATGTGTGTGTATATAGCACACCGTTCCTCTACAACTACATCTATATCCGCGGCCGTCGGCGCGCAGAGGTATATCGATTCCGATGCGGCCTTGTTATTTCGTGTGGGGAAAGGGGAGGTGAGCGCATGGAGAGTCAATCGGAGGCGCTGAAATGGCATAAGGAAGCGAGTTGCTACTCGGTTAAAGGTCACGCGGGGGAAAAGCTACCCGGCGGCTGTCTTTGCTGCGTATTTGTCGGGGAATTAAGAGGGCTGTCTCTTTCAGGAGGGTGCAGTAGAAAAGCGGCTAGTGGCTGCGGGGTTGATTTGGTTCGGAATGTCGAGGGGTGCTGTGCTGGTCGTGATGGCAGGTTAATAGTGGAGAGTAAATGGTTGGTTAAATGGATGACCGAGATTTAAGTGATTTTCTGTTCTACTTGATCAGGCCTAATTGAATTATAATCTATTGTTGCGATAGCCACGGTATACATTAGGAAGCACGAATAGTTGAAAAATTAATTTTGTAAAGGAAAAATTTATGACGTCAAGTTCCAGGTCATTCGAAGGTTTCCAGTAAGCCGTTAAAATTACATATGAATGCAATTTTTGAAATAGCATACTGCTTTGCCACCTAATGAAAATGAAAAATATCATACGTAATAAGGAAGTTTTTAATTAAAAAATATTATACTTCAAACGCGGCTGGTTTTAATTAAACTCAATATAACTTTCAACTTTTCATTTTCAGAAAGCCACTTGAAAATCCAATAACATATGACGTTTCCGCGAAACTCATAAATATACGTACATCTCCAAATAATACGTCAACCCCGTAACCTACCTTCCACGGAACACATCATAAAACCTTTAACAATCTTATTAAACTTTTCGAGCTCCTCAGCCCCAACAGCAGGGCGCATATTTCACAACTGCGGCCTCCCTCCCAAAAGCCACGCCGCCTAGTTACATCCGCCTATTCATTACACTTAAAATCCGAAACACACGTTCCTCCGCACTCAGTCCTCATTACTATTCACACGGGCTCTCTACCGTCCGCGCAAAAATTCTATGAAATTTAAAGGCACGCGAGATATATTTCCTCGACACACCGGCTAAATGCGTAATTTTCCGTCTCGAATATCACTCGAGCCAAGTCGACATCGCCGCAGCGTATTAAAAGTACAAAAAAAGAAGCGCGCTGACTGCATGGCAAAGAAAAGACGGAATAAGCGGTGTATATAGCGAGCGAGCAGAACGCGCAATCGCTTTTTTGCCGATATAGAATCAATCTATTATTCAGCCGTCTGAGCGGGACTCCTGTTTATATTAAGTCTCTCCCTCTCTCTCTTTTACTCTTCTCAGACATCTCGACTGCAGCTGCTGCCACGCGCTGGCGCGCTTTTCTGCCGCTGACAGCGAGAAGGACGGCTGTGCCCAGCCTCTCTTTTCTCTACTCACCCATTTTTCGCCGATTCGGCGTAATCGCCGGGCGCTTTCTTCCGTCGCGCGCTGTCGGCCGTTAAACTGACTGCTACTGCTCGTAATTGAAATCTCCGCCTCCCCTTTCTCGTTCCGACAGTAGCAGCAGCCGTCGCTGTCGTCATCTCGTGCGCGTTTGAATTAGTAATTAACGACTCGCTTTATTCGTATACGTCTGTACGAATACCAGCAGTGTTTGTTTTTCTCTCCTTTTCATTGTGAATGGGCGTAATCGATGGTACCATCGATCCTCCCTCTAAACGCCGAAACAGAGCGGTTATTTTTCGACCAATTTAATATTGATGCCTCTCGCTCGCTCTGCAGTTGCTCTATATATACACACACATACTATGCGCCTTACCATTTATCAATCACGCTAAGTGAAAGTTTTATGGCTTTTGCTTGTCGAACAGATTGCCATCGATGGGCTCTAGAATCGCTGTAGCGAGGTAGCGCGTAAAAACACGCTAATAAATTAACGAGCGCGTAAATCAAACCCAGAGAGGTAGGTAGCGACTAATCCATACTCTAGAAATCAGACCACGAAATCGGTAAACACGACTACGTGGCCCCTCGTTTGCATGCAGCCTCTCTCTACGGCAGCAGCTCCTTCTAATTTCTCTCTTTTTCTTTCTCCCCCTTCGGCTTCGAATTTCCAAAGCGCGAGCAGTAGCAGCGTAAAACTCACTCGCTCGGTGCGCGGTGCCGGGAAAAAAGCTCGCTCGCACTCGGCTATTCCATTAACGTTGTACGCGCGTCCGCCTTAAATACGTGTATAGATTACGCTAGCGCGAGCGGGAGAGGGAGGGTGTGAGCGCGGGTTACGGTCAGTCGTTAAGTAGTAATAGTCCGTACGATCGGACGTAAGTAGTAAAAGGTGCCGCTGGCGCGGAGGCGGATGCAGCGGTGGTAGTAGTACTGTGCTGCTGGTCTGCCGCGCCTCGTAAAAGACGAAACTTTTTCATCTAAATTATCTAAAGGTCTTCGTGTCTTGCTTTTTTTTCGACGGCTTCGCTTCTTTCGTTCTCGCTTTTATTTGTGCACCGTGTTCTCTATCGAGTTAGGATGTTGGGTATGTCTGTGTGTGTGTGTAGGAAAGTGGATTCGTGCGGTTTGATAGGGGTATAGTTTGTGATTCAAATAGGTTGGATATTCGTGTATTATTTACTTCTGGGACGTGGTAATAATAATTGGTCGGTAAGATTTATTCAATATACCTACACGTTAAAATTTGAATATTTGAAAGATGCGTGGTTAGATTTTCAACGAATGTTTAAAAGCAGGTGATTTATATATAAAATTAATCATACAAAGGGTGCTGTATAAAACAATGGTTTTATTATTAGAAATGAGGATTGAGAGCGGTTCAATTGAATTATTTATATAATTATAACGTGATAAAGATGTAACGCGTCACTTCGAACTATAAAAAGATGTTTAATTAAAAATACACTAGGTTATTAATTAGTTCGGAATGCGGAAGGAGATTTAATAAAAACTTTAACTCAATTTTAAGTAATTGCAGAAGTAGAGACCGCGCGAGAACGAAGAAAATCATTTTCAAGTGAATTTCGTCAACTTTTTTCGACCTTAGAAAAGAGATCCGAAATTTCGTTTTAGCTCACCGCCTTCTTACTTACCGCTTTCTGTTATAATACTAATGTAGGTTACTTTGATTATGCGAATAGAAAAGCGATCATCTCTGCATAAGTGCCGTTTACATAGAAAAATAAAAATAAATGCTACATAACCACGAATTAAACAAGTTAATATACATAAGCGGCCTTATCATTACTTCTGTATATACGGAAGATTAATCCCCCTCGTCGTTTTCATTTACAGGGCTAAAATGTGAGCCACTCCGGCTCGCGGCGAGTCAGTAGCAGCAGCAGCAGTCGCACCAGCATAGTGGAAGCGTCGGTCAGCGACGGCGTCACACGACTACGCTATAGAGGCGGCAGTGTGGCGCGGGCAAAGGCAAATGCCCGTCAAGGCTTGGTCTCGTCACGACTGGCCTCCCCAATTCCCTCTAGATGTCTTGTGAGTACCTTTCTTTCTCTCTTATTTCTTTTCTTTCTTCCTCGCATCAGGCGATAATTAACTAATGCACTCAATTATACTACTATACACCGCCACACAGAGTATATTAGCGAAAATTTAATTTCGCGTACACGTGTGTACGCCGTAATTATTTCGTTATCTGGGGGGTAGGAGGTAGCAGCAGCGCGATGTGTAATTACGCTCAAACAAGTGCCGAGAAAAATTAGCCTACTTTCGTTTGCCGGGGGGAGCTGGATATCTGATAAAACTTATCGATTTTTCGCCGGCGGCGACGATGGGGGAGAGTTTTCGAGGACTCGCGAGTATATTGCCGATGATTATTTATGAGAGCGCGGTTTGCTTTTTTACTTTTTTACTTCTATTTACGTACATACTCGGGACTGTAATTAACGTTGTTGGAAATTAAAAGTAATTATTTGTATTGATTTTGCGGACGACCGTTTTGGGGTAATTTATTTTTGTGTGAAGAGGAAAAATTGCCGCGGATATATGTATGTAGTGTATAAATTATAAAACGATCGCTCACCTGAGAATTAGAACTTTGGAGGTCGATATGTAAATTAACGTATTTACTAATACAAAGTAAAATCGATTTCATCGAGTTAAGGACGCGCGACGTCCAGATTAAACGCGCTTCTCTATTCTCTACGTGTGGCATCTAAAAAAACATCGCAATTAAGACGCTTCAAGCAGCGAATAAAAAATGTAAACACCGGTACGCGTCAAGGGGTAAGTAATCGGATTCGCGTGCCGAGTGTAAATTCCCTCCTTCGGTCTCTGTCACCGTGAGACAGAGTGCGGGCTATACGGCTGTAATCAAAGTTTCACGAGGCTTGTTTACGCCTCGAGGATGATGAAAAAGGTATCGATTACTTTTATACATTCATTGTCGCCGCCACGGTTTCGCGTATAGGACAGACAACCGCTATATAGCTTTTCGTGGAAGAAAAAAAAATCGCGCGCGCCTGGTATATGCAATGAATCTTTAATCGCGCGAGATAAATTGCCGAGAGAAGTGAGTATATATATCGTAAAATGCCTAACTCAAATGTACCTTGGTCACGATAGCGCGGGGCCGAATACCATTTCGAAATTGCGCGATGTGTATACATATATATAGCAGTTACATATCGAAGTGCAGTCGATCGCGGCGGTAAGTCGAAGGCTCACGGCTGAGGCTAACTAGGAGCTAAACTGCCGCAGCGTTTTTCGCGAAATCGGTTTTGCTCGCTAATAGCCCAAGCTTCATCGCTCAACTTCCCGAGCGAAATGCAATTTTGCTCTCTCTCTTACGTGTCGGCACGGTAGTTATAGTTTTTTTCTTTTCTTCTTTTTGTTTTTTGCTGAACCGTTAAAAGAGTTGTTAATAACAAGGCTCGTTAGGCGAAGTAAGGTGGTATATTGTAGCGAGAAATTAACAAAGTAACACTTCAACTACTTAATGTAATTGGCTTTAGCTTTGTAGAATATAGTTTTTGCAAATGTCAAGGCCGAACGAGCGCCAAGCCCTTGGACGGGATATACACGCGCGCACGTACACTGTAATTACATTGCGTAGTTATCTAGAAACTTTGTAACCTATTGTTATCCAATCAAACGTGGAAAAGTGCATTATTATGCGCTGACAAAAGTTACATAGTGTTGATTAAATTATCGGAGAAAAAGAATGATTAATTTGAAACTCTGTTGACACTGCACACTCATAAAAATAATCACACAATGCATCGGACAATATGTTCACACATATCAAAACACAAAGAGATGATAAATATCTTTATTGCTTCTGTTATATACTTATAACCATCATTCTTCGTTGCCCTATAGAATCACTTGTCCGAATCATCACACAACAACAGTCTTAACTGAATCGAAACACAAAGTAGACTCTTTAAATGAAGAAAGAAAAAGAAATAAACACGCGGCATTCAACTATATAATCCCACTTATATTACACGCTCGAACAAACCGCACGCGCGTATATAGTGCCGCCGTTTCTTCCAACCAATTGAAATCGTCTTCCACGCGCCGTTAATCTCCCATTACCCCAATTCGACTCGTGCGACGACAAAACTACCGACTCTCTCTCTCGCCACATTCCTCTACCACTGTGTATTACGTACTAATTGAAAGGGTCATGGACCACACGCTACACTAGCGCGAAAACGATCGTCTTCGCGGTAATCCCATTAAAAACCGGACACCAGTCGTCTCGTGTTATACCTCTCAATTCGCTGCAATCTTCCCTCTCCCTCTCTTTCGCCATGTCGAGACGCGATACACCATTAGCTAATTAAAGTTTCGCGCACATACACACACGTACACAGCGCGCGTGAGGAACCATGACGAGAAAATCGCTGCTTTCCGCGGGCGCGCTGTAATTGAGGCGATTTACGAGATAAGGTCTTCAATTTTAACGCGGAAAACACGGCGCCCAGTCACGAAGAGCTCTGTGAGCCGCCGCTGCAGCAGTCATGCGGCCGGCGCGCATATATAAAACGTGAGGCGAGGCCTCTATAATGCCGCTTTTGCATCCGAGAGCATCACTGTGTATTATACGTGTGTACGCGTACTTTATCTTTTTTTCTTACCCTCTCTCTTTCTCTTGCGCACGCGCTTCTCTAAATATGGCCTAATTAATGTTACGCGGGCGCGTTTTTCCCGCGGCGGCGACGGCGACGGCGTAACGAACGTCAAGGCGCGTAATACAACACTGCTCGCGCGCTCGTTATTATCGTTATCGCGGCCTGTACCTATATAGCGCGCGCGCTTTATTAAAGCGCAATCATGCGTGGGCTGATATTTTAATTAAATATAAGTGCATACCTCTTTGATAAAGTAATTCGGCGACTTTATCGCCGTGTTTCCGCTTTTTCCTTTTTTCCCAAGCGCAGGCGGACGAAGAACGGAGAGAAGTGTAGCTCGCGCTCGGGAGTAATAATCTCGCGCGGAAGTTTTTCTCATCTGTATAAAAATGGGTCGCGCCAAAAGTTAGCCACGGGCGCGGTAAGAGAATGAAAATCCTTTTAGCGAGTTTATTTGATCAAGGAATTATGGCCGCGCGGTGGAGGCCGACGTTTTGGATGTACAAATGATAGACCGCACCGTACCGGGTAAACTCAGAGAGAGAAAGAGCCGTGGGGAGTATATATATATAAGGGCGAGAACTGGGTTAGCTCGATAAGGGCGCGCCGGGCCCTTGGTTAAATTGCAACGATATCATCACCCAAATTGCAGCGCGCTAGGTAGTAGTAGTAGTAGTAGCGAGGCGAAGTCGTTATTTGCGATCCAATTTGTTTCTAATTTCCATTTGGAAAACGAGGCGCGCCGGCCGCGCGTGCCGCATGCGGTGATGATGATTGTGCGCGCGGCCGCCGTGGCTTGTTGGTACGGATTCTCTCTTTTTTTCGGTTATTTTGTGGTTGAGCTGAATTGATTTTGTATTTCGCGCGTAGCGGGAGAATTTGTAATTTGTCCTGTGGAGAGAGGAATGAGGAAGTATATTATAAATTTGATTGGGGAGCCGTTGTAAATTGCTAAATTACACGAGAGATCGCGCTAATTGCATCCTGCTGTATATAGTGTATAGTTTAGGAGTGTCGTTGCATTGATCCGTCAGGCGAGGTCCCGAAACCCCGCGCGGTAAAGTAATCCAGTAATCTTAGGGTAGAAGAACGGTTAATTATATCCCAGAGCTAAGTTGTAATCTTGTTCTTGATAAGTTGTTATACTTTAAGTTTATTATATTGTTATACTCGTGTTATCATATAATCTTTGGAATTACTGTTTCAAAGTCATTTTTATGAGCTACATAGCTTTTTGAACTTTTTTACAACCTTATATATGTCAATCATCGGGGAAGGTTAAAGAGTAATGAAATTCGATTATTTAAATTAAATTTACATGAAGTTTTTTTACAGCAATCATAAACGTGAAAGGATATTCTCCGTCTTAAAATTTTCAAATTTTACTGGAGATTTCAGTGTGCAGTATGTCAATAATGCAGATATGAAAGTTTTACGACGATTCCACATTCATTGTTTATAGCATTCGTATATTTTACAGCTAGTAATTTGGACATAAATGAGCGTTGCATTTTTTATTCTTTTTTTTTTAATACGCTTTAATCATCACAAGTGTTTAAAAAATCATGAACTATTTTCAACGCTTTTAACTCACTAGGTACTCTATTTGATCTTCTTTAAATGAACATCCAAACGTATAATGATTTTCTAGATTTAACTTTTCCAACCATGAATAACACCATAACAGCATTCAAATAACTCGATAAAAAGAAAGCTCCACAAAAATCAACATCGATTTTATTATTCACCAGCACTCATGTTCATTCCTATGAGGCAGCAACAAAGCCGAAAAAGAAAAATCTCCCACGGAACGAATGGCGCGCGCTATACGCACATAGGTACGCGTATATATATGAATACTTGACACCTTTTCCTTTGAGCCCTCTTTCTCTCTTTCCGTGCCTCCCGAATCCATTAATTGCTCACTTCCGTTCTCTTTCATCTCACGGCGTCCTTTGCGCGCGAGCGCGCGGGGGAGGCAAGGCAAAATTGAAATGAAATCTGCCGTGAAAATTAAATATCTCGCTCAGGCACCATTTTCAAAGACCTCCCAACGCGCGTCTCCAATTGAGCGGGCCAAATAAATATTTGGCGTCCCGCCGGGAGCTATTGCAAATATTTGTCCCGGCGCTGAGAGGAAAAAGCGGCGGCACTAGCGATACATTGGCACTGCAGCCGTGCTTTAGGCTGGCGCTCAGGTGAGAGGCCATAATTTACGATTATTATTATTATTATTGTTCAGGGGTGAGGGTGCGGAGTTTGGGGCTATAGTGCGGTGGGGATGGTTTCGTATATACAGAGGTGAAGTGTTCGCGAGCGCGAGTGGTTGGCTCCTTTTGTGAGAGTTCGAGTGGTAATGAGGGTGTTTTAAGGAGGCGCTGCGCACGAATGAGGGGCACCTCTTTAGATTATTTTGGGCGTTTTGAAAGGGAATCTAGTTGGAAGCGGTAACTGTTGCGAGTGCAAATATAACTATCTAAAGTGAGTAAACTGTGATTTTAATTACGCGATATAAAGAGATATAAATAAATATGTGGTAAAGCTCAAAGTGCGAGTAAACTTTTCGAAATGGTGGGATAAATATTATATCGTCCCGTGTATTTCATTTACATTCGCTCATTCAATTACTTGCGCAGTGTTTACTCGTTGGTAAAACTTGTTTTTTTTTTCCATAAATTTTTCAATACGCGCATATCCAGAAAAACCTCTAAAGACTATAGCTTTAAAAATGTTTGCTCCCGATCGTAAATATGTACGTTATAAATAAGCAACGCGTGGGATTAAAGCCATTTGTGTTATCTTTTAATTCGCGGCGAATATTTATATAATAAAGTGCGGGACACAGACAAAATGTGTGATATATATATTTTATATAAAAGAAAGCTTATTTAAAAGTAACATGTTTGAATTAAACGGATTATTCGTTCTCCGAACGCTTATAAATACTTGAATACCTACTCATTTTTATTCAATCTTTATAGAAAATAGACTTTCCAAAAACAAGATACGATTTAATTTTCGTTACAAATGCCCCTTAACTTAATGACCTAAATCCAAAACCACATTGCGAACAAAACGATTGCGTTCTCCATGACACCTCCTCCTCCAGTATTCCCCTCGCCTTCTCCATCCCCTCAAAAAAAAAAAAAAAATATATAAAAACACCTCAACGTGTCACATCCTTCCATCACCTCGGCAATTCCCCCATCTCCGCCCAGCGGCCCACCATCGCTCATATCCAGCATCCAACTTTCACATCCTATACGCACACACAACCCAGATCAATCCCGTCATGCTCGAAATTCGACAGCTTGATAAAAAGCCGGCCATTCGTTATATTCTGGGGACGCTCACCTCCCCGTTTCTGTCGCAGAGAAAGATGACAACGAAGAAGAAGAAGAAGAAGCGTTCGCTAGGAGAATCCCCGTGGGCGAAAGAGAGAGAAAGAGAGAGAGGGTGGGGAGAGGGAGAGGGAGAGAAAGAGGAAGCGTCGCTGCATCTCTCCCGAGTCGGACGTCCGTCGCGCGCTCGCGCCGCTTTATCTATCTCTCCTTCCCTTGAATTATGGCACCAACAAGAGCAATGAAAGTCGTCGCGGTGTGCGAAAGCGCCTATATATGCTGCTGCTGCTGCTTTCTCGGGAAGAGAGGGAGAGAGAGGAAGGAAGAGAGGAGAAAGAGAGTGAGAGAAGCAGCGCGGGCCAAGAGTCCTTACCGTTGCAGGCTTCTTTTTTCTCTTGCTCTCTCACGGCGAGCGTCCGCTTTTTAGCCGCGAGGTATATATAAGGCGTTTGCAGCGCACTACTACTACTACTGCTGCTGCTGGTAGTAATGGTAGTTTCTTTTTCAAGTTTTAGACGCGCTAAGTTCGCCGTGTAGCACAACTGTACGCTGCTGCTGCCGCTGCTGTTGTCGTGTTCGCGGTGTTGAGGGATTAAGGCGATGGGCCGGTAATTTTTTTTATATGTGTATAGCTGTTCGCGCAGTCATTGAGGGGGAGAAGTTTGACTTTGAAATGGAACGCGGGATCGTCAGCGATGGTTGGGGTTAAGGGTGAGTGACCCGATTAAACTTTTCGGAACGAACGAGCTGCTGTGTAGCAGTAATGCAGCATCGTTTGCTTCGATAAACTAATTTTTAATGAGGATTTTGTGCCAAACGAGTTTCATTGTTTTTTTTTTAATTAATGTTTTTATTATAATTAAAAATTATAATCACCGGTTCTTTGGAAAATATCTATATAAATTTTTACGCTGAGAATTTACAGTGCAGTGGTCGCGGATAAGAAAATGAAATATTTCACCTTTTGCTAACAAGAGATACGGTATACATTATTTCGAAAAATATTCTTCTATCGCAAAGTTATCGTAAAAGGAACTTTGAGAAGTGCGAAAAGCTTTGAACTTTACCTCAACAATATGGAAAAATAGGAAAAGCCCATTAGAATGGCGTTAAAATGAAAATATATTCATAAATTACGTATTCAGTAGAGCAGCGCCGAGTTTAGTCGGACACCTCGTTATTAAATATTTAAATATATTCTCGTCCATGTACCGTGAATTTTTATTGTATTTTTCACCGGAACACTCGATAATAGAAACAACTCTACTAAATATCGTATAAAAAATGCACGTCGCATTTAATCCCGTGAAAATTGAACCAATATAAAACGCGCTAAACCGGCCACATACACACACTTTGCTCTAAAATCAAATTACTCCCAACACACTCCTCATTAAAATATCACGAAACCACCCTTATCCTCTCTCCATGAACCTTGAAAAAAAAGAGAAAGAGAGAAGGCATTTCTCAAACAGCAACCGCGAAATCACCTCGACGCGCAGGAAAAACTCAATTCCCCCGAAATGCTCCTCTACCACATACACATAGCTATACGGCACTTCTCCTAACAGGCCACAACCGCACGGCGCCACTTTTTGCGCGAGACAATTTTTCCGACTGCAACTTTCGCATACCGTTTGGTGCGCCCGTGTGTATGTATATACCTAGCTAACCCACACGCGGCGCTTGCGGGCGGGTTGTTGCACTCTCACTCCCTCACCGCTATATATTCGAGAAATGTCGGCCCGCACGCGATGACGGCGGGTATAACGAGGGGGGCGCCGGGATTAACAGTCACGCGCGGGATTTCGCGCTCGCTTCCTGTAACAAGGAGCGTCCGAGAGGGCGGTAGGTTGGAAAGGGAAAAAAGAAGGTGAGCGCTAGGAGAAATTTTTTCTTCGCCTCTCGTTTATATATAACGGTATACACGTGCTGCTGGTTATATCTCGCGTGGGCGCAGGCGAACGGATTTTTCGGATCCGTGTAAACATGTACGCGCGTGGAGATGTAGATGGGTGTGTGTGTGTGTGTAACGAAGGCTCGGTCGTAATGTGCTAGTTCTTTCGGAGAAAGAAGCAGTTAGAGTGTGCTTCAGGAGAAGGTAGACTGACTCTTTTTCTTCTTTTTTTTGTCGGCGAGTAGGTAGTCTAGAGTGAGAGAAGGTAGAGCGACGGGCTGACTGGCTGGCTTTATTGACAATCGAGTCCCCTCGTCTTTTAACGAGTCCGAGCGGAGGACGTGCGGACTATACGATGGCGAAGGAGGGCGAAGGAAATAATTGGATGGAGGGCAATTAAAAATCCAATCGGGAATCGAATTATTTTCAATCTCATTTTTATCACCGACCCCGTCCGCG
This sequence comes from Torymus auratus, assembly GCA_900474315.1. Lineage (NCBI taxonomy): Eukaryota > Metazoa > Arthropoda > Insecta > Hymenoptera > Torymidae > Torymus > Torymus auratus. The sequence continues at coordinate 27,100 of UXGD01001608.1, forward strand.
CATCCCCTAACGATCCGCCCGCCGAATTTTCCTTGAATATATAATTATACATCTTCCTATATTATAAGGTATAGTTGTTTTGAAAATCGGTAGATTTTCATCACCTTCCTCAATCCTCCTCAACCGCCTGCGACGAAACGTCAAAGACAGAGAAACAGTGATAGAAAGATCAAGACAAAAATATGTCTAAAAGACATAGACACAGAGATAGATACAATGACAAGGAGACAGTGACACACAAAAAGATAGATATAGAGTTAATACAATGCGCGCAAAGTGCTATTTTAGCGCACGCTTAAAAACCTTTTTTTACTTTTTTTCTACTTTTCGATACTAGCGCAATAAAAATGATTGTAGCACGAGTGCGAGTTTACCGCCCGAGCGAAGCGAGGTTCGCCCAGTTAGCTCAATGGGATGATTAATACACTCGAAACGCTCGTATACTCGTTGTACATCGGGCCCGCGCTCGCAGAAATCATACATAATTTAATAAACTCGAATATCGCGTGAACGAGGATCCACTTCTGTAGCGATCGACTACTACCGCTACTCACCAGCAGCCAATGAATTATTTACTCGAATTAATTATATCCACGATCGGGAATTCAAAGTCTATACCACGCGCGGGCGTTTGTAATTGGATACTCCCCACCCGCGCGCGCGCGGTACGATGCATCATTGCGTTTTCCAAGTGCGCGCACGCCGATGTAAAGTTAATTTCGTAATCGTACCCTCGATGCAACTCTGTATATACATACCTCTACTCCTTCGCACAGTAGAGAGGCCGTAAAATTACGCGGGGGGTGGAGGTGAAGAAGGGGATAATTTATGCTCGGCGCGCGTTTACGACTGCAGGGGCGCGCGCGCACGCGTTAAAATTCATTATTAATTTAATCTCCTTGTGTCGAGAGGTGTAATTTTTTCATTATTTAGTCGCTCGTGGCGACGCGCGCGGTGAAGTAGGTGTGTGTGCATAGTTGAGAAAAAGTACGTGCAGCGGGGAGATAATGGCGTGATATTTTTCGTTTAATAATTATATCGCTGCGTTGTTGCGGCTGTTGGGTTGTAGGGTAGCGGACGATAATAAAGTATACAACATGCATATAGAGCAATCCGAAATTGTGGAACATGACGGGCTAATTTCCGTTAATACACAAGTTATAAATTCGCGGGAAAATTATTACGAGGTCGGCCGTGGAATTAATTATCGAGTGGCCAATAGCAGCGCGCGCGCGAGCTTGTATAAGTAAAAACAAAATTCGTATATACCTATATGTGTGTATAACTTGCACGCATGGGCCGATTCGTGTGAGCACTGTCATTTTCACTCTCTCGTGAATTATATATATTCGAAATTAGAGTTGTATTAATAGTAGCATTTACATTAATATTATTATATTATATCGTATATTTGCCGTAATTACTATGGTTCTCGTAGCTCCGTGCGTTGCAGTGGAAACTATTTAATTGAATTAATTAAATGCTCTTATACAGTCCTTAATTGAAATTTTGATTGAGCAATGAAAAGCGTTTCTTGGCAATAAGGACTTATACCTGTATATTTTGTATTTGTTTTATTTTTAGTTGAGTTTATAGACTAATTAATTACGAAAATAACAACAAATGTAATTAGTCCGAGGATATTAATTCACGCAATTACATATACGTATATATAATATGTCAGTTGCCGAGAACCTGTGTCCCACTCAAATGAAATTAATCGAAACTATTATTATTATATACATGAACGTACTCTAATCTATTAATTTACGTCGACCAATATAACATTATACATTTCAACATCTATAATTGTCCCATATATTATTCAATATCACACATTCCTCTAATCTTTTTTTCTCAGCGCTTATTAAAACGAAAATAACTACTACGCTACACCTTCTACCCAACAATCTTATCACTCATCCACATTTTACCCTAACTCCACCCACCCTGCCTCCCGCATTCCCATTCGAAATATAAACAAATCTTCTTCCGCTCTCGCATATCCTCACTCATATGTATAACACGGTAAATCCCTATCCGCTCAACTGCCATGCATGCAATCGCGGCTACAGCTCCGTCGCGCTTTCTCGACATCGCTGCTCCGCTTCATACCATACCCGTGTGCGCGCGCGTATACCCCGGAGGCATTGTTCCTACAACTATACACACGCGTGTCGCTCGCTTGCGCCGGAATAAGAAAAGAAAAGCGGCCGGGCGGGAAAGTAATGTCCGCATGGCGTGTGCTATACGCGAACGCGCGCGGTCCCGACGCGAAAAAAAAAGAAAAACAGAGGAGAGGAAGAAACGGCCCCTGCGCGCGTTTATTATTCCGGAGATCCGCGGGCTCGATTTGTATTTTTACCACTGCGCGCCGGTGTGTACATGTATAATACACGGGTGTGTATAGGGGTACAGGTGTAGAACACGTGTTCGACTTTACGTGCTGTCGTGTCGGTTGCCATTCGAGATTGTATAAAGCGCCGGCGGTGTAGGAGGATGGGTTGTTTCTGCGTGCGTGATGGCAAGGAAACATAGTCACTGTAATTTTGAATGCTGTTCATTCGATTGAATGTAATTTCGGTAATGAATTTTATGTCTTGTTTGCATATTATCATATTATACGTATAACCTAAGTTTGCATTGTATTATATAAAAATAAGTACAAAGGTACGACTACCCGGTCTTTTGACGTCCGGCTGGACGGGCGGTGGGCGAAATATAATAAACAGAAACAGCCGGTGACAAAGGGAAGGAGCGCCGTGCATTTTTTTTAATGGTGTGTGCTATGCGCGACACGCGAAACGTACACACAAACATAAGCGGCGCGTTTTTCAGGCGAATTTCTGGGGCGTGCGGGACCCGGAAAAAAATATGTGCGCGCGTGTGTATATATAGCGTATACAGTAGCGGATCGCATTTTGTCCAGGCGCAAAGAGAAAAGCTCTAACGAGGTTTGTTGTTTAACGGAAAGCACTTCTCATTAAAATTGTATAATAATGCATATACGGGAGTAAACGCGTGGCCGGCAATCAAAACATCCTTGTCGCGCTGCAGGAGTTACGGGATAATAATGTTTATACTTATAGTGGGTGGCTGGGGTTGGCAAAAGTGAGAGTGAGGTGGGGTAAAAAATGGTATGGGGGTGAAAAGTAATAATTATCGTGGGAACAGAAGTTTTAAATTTAGGAAATATCGTGTTATTATACTTACGCGAAGAAAAGTGTGTATAAAAATAGTTCATAACAGGTTTACTTCTCAGAATGCAGTTGTCATTTCTATGATTTCAGTAAAGTTACTTTATTGTTGTACTTTCAGGTGTACCCATGGCAAACCGTAACTGCAAATAATAAACGACGGTGCTATATAAAATTTAGTTGTATCAATATATAGCAGTATAGATGTGCAGTAGAGCCACCGTTACATACTTTTGTTTTCTCAATACATTGCTTTGAGACATCCACGTTTATATAACCCGCCGTGTTACAGCGACGTAATAAAATTGCTTTCGTTATAAAATTGTTAATATAAATTATAATAAAGCTAATTCGTTATAAAATTATTTGATTAATGCCGTAGGGCTTCATGAGAGCAAGACATTACAATATTTCTGCGTAATTATTTTCTCGCTCTTGTAAATTCTTGAAAATTGCTCTCTTGTATTGGTCTTGTCAGTCAACATGAAAAGTATTATTGTCTTGTCTTGAAATTCCCGATCATATTGAAGTGAAGCAAGTCGATTATATCAAAAAATCTGAAACCTAATAGTCTAGGCACCAGAGGGGTCCCCGTGGCCCATTGATGTCCACTCTATGACCAAAGCTATTCTTATGTATTTTGACCCGCTGATTACGAATTTCGAAGGTGATTGAGGTGATGTCGAAGTTCGAAAAGCTATAATTTTCTTTCTGATTCGTTGAATAATATTAATTTATCAGAAAATTATAAGCAATTAAAGATAGCGTAAGAAAATGTTTAAAAATTTGTCTTCATTTTGAGCGATTAAATGGATTGTATTTTTCACCATTTTCTTACGCTATCTTTAATTGCTTATAATTTCCTGATAAATTAATATTTGTTAACGAATCAGAGCTTAAAGTTTAGCTTTTATTGTCTACTTTTATAATTTTTCTTCCTTCTTTTCATATCTTAAATTCTTGCAATGTGACAGTCAAGAGAAGAGACATAATTTGTTAACGAAATAGAGGGTATTTGAGGTTAGATTGCCCACAGCTCAAGAAAACCGCTGCTAACTGCTTTAGCAGAATACTTTCTCAAAGAGAATTGATAAATTACATCAAATAATTTTTTTAAATGTATATTTTAATATAAAAAATGTCATTCTTTCTGCATATCTGATTTTCCATAAAGACATTATTCAAAATGATAAAAGAAAATTATATTTAAAATAGTGATGTAGTAATTATTAAATTGAAAATTAAAAAATTTAATGTATTTTCCCATACTATTTATCGAATTTATAAATTAATTCCATTTCTTCGAAATTTCTTTGGCGTTTTCTTCGAAAACCTGCTAACTCGGCGTTTGCTTCAAAACTCTGCCAACTCAGCGAAGACTTCAAAAATCCATCAACTTATAGAATGGTTTCAAAAACTCAGGCCGGGTTGTTTTCTTTAATTTTGTAGTGGTAGCTCTTGGATGTTAATGTACAATTTCTGTATAAACGATGAAAAGAATTATTTTCGATTTTTCCATATTTTTCTTTATTTTTTTTAACCGACGGATCGGGATAATATATGGGGAGGTAGAGAATTTTAAGGCCTTTTTTTTAGAAAATGACAAAATTTGAAAAATCGCAACGTTGCATAATATCACACACACTCACACACACACACACACACGCACACACAAAATACGGACATTAAAAATATACTTCTCTCTCTCTCTCTCTCTCTCTCTCTCTCTCTTTACCCTCCAACTATAACCTTCTCTCACCCCCCTTGAATTAATTGTTTTGTATTTTAAACTTCACAATTATGTAGTTATAAATACCGAAAGTTTCTGAAGTACAATTGTTGTTTCCATTAAAACTTTACACCGCGCGCGCGCACGAACGCATAGCAAAACACGCTAAACCCGCGCACCGCTGTCCTATACTCCTTTCTCCCTCGCGCGCGTTTAGGCACACTTTCGGATTATATTTCGCGAATTCACGATTGTAATTTCGTGCGCGCGCATTTTTCCGCCACCACCACCCTTGCCTCTGGGGAACGCCAGGGCCGAGGGTAAACTTTTCTGAAATTCATGATCTTTTATTCTCGTTCTGATTGCAGCGCGCGTATATAGCTGCAGCGCTCGGGTTATACCGTAGCTGGTTCTTTTGCGAAAAAAGCCATTTGTATTAGGCTGTCGGCCGTGAGAGTGCAGTGTGGGAGTTTCGGCCGAGAAAGGGAGAGAGAACAATATTTATTATCTGGAATTAAAGGGGAGAGAATGGGTGGAGATATTGTTGGTAGAATTTTTAGTAATGTAATTGAAATGTAATTTCGCTGATGCGTACGTGATTGTACAGCTTCTATTAATAGGTTTTCGATGTATGATCGATATTGTCTTTGGAATATAACTTTAGTCCCGAGAAATATCAATTTTCGATGTAATTGATTCATTAATAGATTGTATTTCGATCTGTGTGTAATTAAATGTTAGCAAAATAAAGAATTTTCGGATTATCTGATTAAATTCTCGCATAACTCCCATTATCTTGATTTAATTATGACAGTGTAATGGTATCTTTGGAAATTGTTTGAACTAATTAATCGAATATCGATCAATCACAGTAACTGAAAATTCATTTCCGGGTATTAAGGTGATGTGGAGCCATAATTTAAATATTTTTTAAATCAACATTCAAACGTTTATTTGGAAAAAGACGGTTGT